>CM063597.1:4103526-4141054 GCA_032356905.1 Salix exigua | reverse complement strand
TAAAATATTTATAAACCCAGGGATACGAGAGATTTCCATTCATGACGTGCATTATGCTTTTATCAAGATACGACGACTTTACATAAATAATTGTATTTGTCTCTATGGAATTGTGTCTAAAATTCTATTCGCTTGCATAAAATTAGAGACACACACACTTGATTGTTTGATAATTATAAATAAAATTAAAATAATATGTTTTAATAAAAGTTAAAAAAATATTAATATATTTTCAATTAAATATAAAACACACTGAATTATCAAACATATAATAAATAAACCACAATTAAACTATATATAACTCAACTTGCATACACTTTCTTTGAAGTCTAATTGCTTATCCTAAATCAATAAATTTGGAACAATTAGTCCAATTATTGGTAAATATTCATGTTTTTTTTTTTTTTTATGTTAGCAGAATATGGTCTAGCAAGTTTTTTTCTTAATATAAAAAGTACAAGTAGTCCAATTAAAAAAGAGAAGTAAAGTGAGCTGCATGAAAATAATATTAAAAAAAAAGAGTTCAACTTTGAGCACAACTAAGGGAGTGTTTCACACTACGTTTTAAAATATTTTATTTTATTTTAATTATTTTTTGATATTTTAGATAATTTTAATGTATTAATATCAAAAATTATTTTTTAAAAATAAAAAAAATCATTTCAATATATTTTAGAATAAAAAATATTTTAAAAATAACTACTACGACACTTTCAAGCAGTGTTCTAGCCTCTTTTTTTTTTTTTTTTTTTGTATGATTAGAAAGACCAGATTTTACACATTATACTATTTTCTTGAATTCTTTTTATATAACAATAGTATTATCATGTTTATCTTTATCTTCATATTTTATAAGTGTTTTAATTTTATTTTTAAACCAGCCTCGCAGATCCTGGAGATAGGAATATAAAGACCAGGCCCGATGGACATGCCGGCGAACAGATGCAAATGATTAATCTGTCTTAAATAACACAGGTTCAGGTTGTCCATAAGTACATAATCCATATAGCATTTCCCAAAAAATCTATCTGTACATTTGTACAAGAATTCAACTTCCTCAAATTGTACAAGAATTCAACTTCCTTAAATTGTACAAGAAACCACATTCGGGGTGCGCAAGTGGATTGCACATTATATATTTCTCGGGGCTCGTGATTTAAGCTCTCTCTCTCATGGATAAATAAAAGTATACATGTTCAAGTATAAGCTTCTGCCATGATTAGCAGCACAAGTGATGTCCACCCAGTAAACAGGCGTGCACCCTTTCCTTTACCATTCTTTTGGTCATACTGTTCCCACAGAAACCCAGTTTGGTGGTAGTTGCGGACCACATTCCTGCAGCAAGGCGGCACAAATTCTTGAATGAAGTGACAAATGCATATGGGTTTAAAAAATAAAAATAAAATGTGGAGCAACAATCTCGTTACACATGGTTTGCAGTGTACAGTACCTAATCAAATTACCCCTCAAGTCATCGTAGATTACCCTGGCTCTGTCACTATACGGTCCGTCCTCTGCAAAACTTTAATTTAAAATAAGCATCATAAAACATAAGCATGAACCTTAAGAGGCCAAAAGACTGCCGGTTGTTCTAGTCTCAATAGCAAAACTCCATGCATTATTGGATTATCTATTCCTTGGCCAATTGCTCCTTGGTGGAAATGAACTGCATAAAGGACCTATTTTTCCTGGTGGATCTAGTCAGTGGACGATACCATACCTTTGGAATAGTGGTAGAGTGCAGAAAGAACCATGTAATTCATGTTCATCCAAATTGAGCCTCTCCAGTAAGGTGCGTCATGCTCTGTGTTGTGCTTCATGTACAAGGAACTGTCGCATACAAGATTAATGTTACAGAAATATTTCAGTATCTACAGATACAAGGGCATGGAACTGTTGCATACAAGATTAATGTTACAGAAATATTTCAGTTGTTAGCATAATGGCTATAGGGTGGCTATAGAGATGGCTATAGGATGGCGGCTATAGGGTGGCTATAGGATGGTGGCTATAGGCTTGGTTAGTTGTACCACTTTTCCCTATATATATTGTTAACATGTAAATGAAAGGAATAACAAAATAAAGTTTCATTAAGATTTTCTACTTTAACATGGTATCAGAGCTTGGTAAATCATCTTCTCGGTCTTGAACTTTGGCTTAATTTTTTCTGTTCTTGGCAGTCTTGGTTTCCTGTCACTGGACAGCAGCTGTCCAGCAGTTGTCAATGGACAGCAGCTGGACAACAGTTGTCCATAGCTGTCCATCTTTTGGTTCTCTCGGTATCTTCTGGTTTTTCTTTTGGTCTCAACAACCTCTCGGCATAGTCTTGGTTTTGGGCTGTATTTTTAGAAACAAGGCTCTCGGTATCTTCTGGTTTTTTTCTTCTTTTGGTCTCAACAACCCCTTGGCATAGTCTTGGTTTCTGGGCTGTATTTTTAGAAACAAGGCTCTCGGTATCTTCTGGTTTTTTTTTTTTGTCTCAACAGCCCCTCGACATAGTCTTGGTTTTGGGTTGTATTTTTAGATTCAAGGCTCTCGGCATCTTAAGGTTTAAATCTGGTTCTTCTAGTCCAGATCTCGGCATCATCCTTTGTCTCTGTCAATCCTTGGCAGATTAGTCCTCTACTTCTGTCAATTCTTGGCAGATTTTTCAAGCTCTCGGCAGATTTTTTTTCAAGTCCTCTGTTTCTGTCAATTCTTAGGAGATTTTCCTTTTTTTTTTTCTGGACCTCTCGGCATCTCCTAGTGATTCTGTTTTTAGTCACAACTCTCGGCTATACAAAGCAACTCTCAGCAGAATGTTGATATCTTCACCAAGGCGCTCACTCGTCATCGACATTGGGATGTTAGCATAATAGCTATCGATTCTCATGTCATTTCTCTTCCACATATCTCCACTGATCTTCAGATAGCTGATGTGTTTACCAAATCCTTGCCTGACCCACACCATCGGTTTCTTGTTAGCAAATTGATGCTTTGTTCTCACTCGGCATCAATTTGAGGGGGGATGTTAGCATAATGGCTATAGGGTGGCTATAGGGGTGGCTATAGGGTGACGGCTATAGGGTGGTGGCTATAGGCTTGGTTAGTTGTGTCACTTTTCCCTATATATATTGTTAACATGTAAATGAAAGGGATAACAAAATAAAGTTTCATTAAGATTTTCTACTTTGACATCAGTACCTACAAATAAAAGGACCACAACGCATGCAAAAAGAGATAAAACATTCACCTTGTTTTGGAAAGGGAACGGAGACCATAGTCTGTCCAGAAAACAGTACTGTTCGTAATAAGGTCAAGCTGTTTTCCCAGAATCCACGAGTCCTGCACCATGCTGCAAGGAAGCAAAGACAAGTGCCACAAAAACTGGCGAGACAATTTCTTTCAGTGATCAACATTTCATGAAAGGCGAAACTTACAGATGGAATAATTTTCCCCATGAATGGAAAAAGGCTGACATAACCAATATGAGGAACAAATCTTGGTACTGGCCGTTCTAGTACATCACGAACAAGCTCTCGAGTTCCCACCCTTGTCTCTTTCCAACTTAAACGAACCTATAATGCTCAAAGCAATATTTAGCATCAAAGTGAAAATTTCAGAAGAAAGAGATGATATGTTCAACTGTACAAAAGCAAAATATTGATTCCAACATGGCATGCACCTCGCATAACAAAAATGTCCAGGCACTTGGCAAATGTTAAACATTACAATGAGAGCATGCTACAATGCTAACCCTGTAATTTTAACATCTTAAAAAAATGTAATGGCAGGGCTAGCAAATTTTTGTCCAGCACCAATCAGAATGACTTAAGATAAAAAAAATTAGAGCATCCATCCAGGAGGATGAGCTCAAGATGTTTTTCAAGTTTAATTAAATGTTCTCC
Organism: Salix exigua; assembly: GCA_032356905.1. Classification (NCBI taxonomy): domain Eukaryota; kingdom Viridiplantae; phylum Streptophyta; class Magnoliopsida; order Malpighiales; family Salicaceae; genus Salix; species Salix exigua. Next base: position 4,137,167 of record CM063597.1, on the reverse strand, counting down.
TCAGAGTAACTTGATAGACAACATAGATGATACTGGTATAATGAGGGGAATACAAATAAATACACAATAAGCAATTTAAGCATCATTGGCATGTAATCCAGTGTGTCAGTGAACATATGTTAGAGCTGCCAAATTCTAAGAAACAGAAACAAAGGAGCATACCTTTTCTGTATGATTCCCAAAATCATAATAAGCTCCAACCAAAGGATGAAGGTGCATCTGTACAACATTAAGGATGTAGGATATAAAGAAACAGGAAGTCCCAGAATATCACATAAGTATTATGCAGCGCCAGTTGAGTAGCATTAACAGAAAAGGATTGGAATGCAATATACAAACCTGATTCAGCATGTCAAAATCTGAAAGTAGCTTAGCTGTTGAACCATATTCCTGCATTCAAATGCTCAAGGGATATGAAGCAGTGAAATTGATTTTAAGTTTTAACAATGTTCCAGATAACTAGTCTCCTAGGTATACCTTTTCAGGCTTATTATCATTCTTAAGCAACTGAGTAATAGACTGCATGCAATTTGCAGCAAGAAGCATCCAGCACCTAAGATCCAAGTGTCGTTCTTCATCACCTGGATGTGAAGCACGAGGATAATCATCCAGCCCAGAGGTAAGTGTCTAGATGACAGAAATAATGTCAGGCTGCCAGTGTTGTTGATGGGAAGAAACAGAAGCATAGCTACTAGCAATAATACCATGTATATTTAGAAACCACCATGCATAATATTTGCATAAAATTTGTCGATCATACTCTCAACTTCTTTGACTTCAAAGTTAAAAACAAAGTAGGGAAATCCCACATCAGTTCTTAAAAGATAGGGCCCTGGGGAAAAAACCCTAAATCCTCAAAGTTTCTTAGTGGTTTCAATTAAGCTCTTTCTTTTAATTCCATTGGTAGCAGTTAACAATCTGTTAAGAACAAAAATGCCAGGCACCTGCCATGTCACTTTCTTTGACATCTTTAAAGCTAAAAATTATTGAGAACATTTTTTTAAAGTCCTCCCAATTACCTCTAATATAAATGGTGTGGAAAAACACTGTAGCAATCCACAGTGTTTTTCCTGCACCATTTAGATCATAGGTAAATATTACTGTATTTTAGCGCATGTGGCATACCCCATATGCCTCAACAATCTCAGGACCATTATTAGAGTTTTGAATCATTGAAATTCTTTTTCTACCAGATTTGATCCTCTTTGTATCACAAATTCTGATACATGCTCTTCAGCATAATGAATTATGCCTTGTACCAATAAGAGATTAGTTATTAAAATAATAAAATAAAAAAAACCACTTCAAATTATTATTATAAGTATAGATCACATGGGAAAAACACTGTAGCAATATTTTTCCTTCGCCATTTAAATCATAGGTAATTATTTGGTTTTGGTGAGTTAATTGCTGTAAAAAAATCTGTTATTATGATACACAGTGATTCCATTAGGTAAAGTAAAAGGAATAGAGCAAAGAAGTTTTTTTTTTTTTTAATTTTATTATGATCACCTACCTAACTGGCTGTCATTTGTCAACATTTTACTTTTAAGTTCAAATATCTTAAAAATTATGCCAAATTATCTACAGTGAAAAATATACATGTTACTTGCCCTGCACTTTGCTAACCAAATTTTTTAACATGTAAAAAATATTAATGATCTTAGTTTATTTTTTATGGTATTATACATCCAAGATAAATAATCAACTTATAAACCTTTCGATTATTTAGTTTTTTTTATATATTCAATTTATTATGGATAAATCATTTAAAATAATGATAACGATTATTTTAAAGGTATTTACTCTTTAAAATATATGAGGTTAATTATATAATTTGAGTGATTATTTTTATTGTTTTTTTTTAAAAAAAATGTTTATCTTTTTTTTATTCTTTGGGGGAAATATTATGATTTTAAGTATTTGGGCAGTAATGTTGATGATAATTTTAACTATTATAGTCATGATAATGATAACAATGCAGGGATGAATTTTCAATGATGAATTCTTATTTTGTAGATAAAGAATTAATTACTTATTTTTGTTATTTGATTATTTCAGGTGTTTACACAATTTATATTTTACTTGTTCGGTTTAATTTAAATTGGAATATAAATAAGTTAATTCTAATACAATGAATTTGATAATTCAGGTATACAAATCTTCTTGATTTTATAGGAAACTCGCACTCCATTGGAATTCTATACATATTTATTATTTTGCTCAAATTTATAATCTCATATAATTAATATTTTTTGTATTGAAAAAAATATAGTTCCGATCGCGGCGAAGCTCGGGAAATTGGCTAGTACAAATATTAAAACAAAATGAAAAATACTTATTTTTTTTATTGTCTTCATCTTCCATACATCCCTACTTTACCTCCTTTTATTCTAATCCAGATATATAGTTTCTGTTGTTGATATTTAGTGACATCAAGCTTTCTCTTTGGCTTTATGTTCACGTTTCTTTTCTTTTAACATATATTATGCTTATATTTATTGTTTGTTTTTCTTGTTGATTTTTCTTTTTTTAATTTTATGATAATTCTCAATCTCTTGTGTACCTTTGCCCCTTGAATTTAATGTGTGCCAAGCCCTTTACCATAACATGATTACCCAAACTTCTTCAATGGATTCTACTCCTACAGTTACTTTAAAGGGAGGCCAGTCATCAGTGAACTATCTCATTTGCAAACATTAACGCAAAATGCTCTATAAATGGTACAAGTGGCTATCTATTGGACAGTTTGAAAAGGCAGGGAAGAGAAAACGGTTTCCAAGTTTCTATTTTGAGAGAGAAGTCAAATTAACTCTTGGCAATTCTTTGTTTAATTGCTATTAACTCTTTACATAATTCCTTCAAATTGAGAACAATTTCATGTTGGTTTATAAAGGATGAAATAATATTGTCCTCTAGTAAAAACTAGAAGAACTCAAGGTTTTTTTGAAAAGAAAAGTTCATATAATTTTCCTGCTTCATTTAATTTTAACAAAATAGTAAAAATCACTTTAAACAATTATTTTCTCTAATCTGAATATTTTTTCTTTCAACATTTTCCAGCCAATTAATCGGATACTGTGCAAGCATTTCACCATCATCTAACAGTGTATATGACTTGTAACATTTGTTATCTTGTTTTTACAACGAAGTTGAGCATAAGAGCATAATTGAAACTACTAGGAAATAGAGGCCCATTTGAATTCATCTAAAAATCTAACTGTCACCACCATGGCACTACTATAATCTTTAAGACTTATTTGTACTTTTCAAAGTTTTTGGAAAGTAGAAAACTGTAAACTCACCTGTGGATTTAGTTCCCGAGTTACTTTGTTGTCTCTTCCATGCCAATAATAGCTACCCATCTCTTTCCCTGCATCCAAGAAGAAAGATCATGTAAAGTAAGCACCTTAATTTAAAAAAAGTGTGTTAGTATACATCTCCGCATGTAAACACCTTTCAAGAACAAGTAGTGTAAACATCAGACAGAATATACATGTTTCGATGTTTGGAAAGCTAAGGGACATATTTATCTTTCTTTTCCATAAACAATTAAGCTGAGCAGCAATTTATAGAAGCATGTAATTGTTATGGTTACCTGGGCAGGGGAGAAAGTAAATAACAAATCCTTATGCCAACCTTTTTTGATTGTATACTAATCTCTCTCATGATTTGAAAGCTTGTTTGTGATTTACAGTTAACACTCATAAAATACCTCCAGCTGCTTAAACCTATCTAAAACTCCAATCTGGCCTGGAATGAAATGAACTTATAATCATGGAATCGACTCGATTATAGATTATAAGTTCATAACCCAAGCCCATTCCCATTTTGGGCAGAACGGATCTACTAATTCTTTGATTCTGGTTAGTATAGTAAGAGGGATCTTGACTAAGAAATAGATTCAAGAAGCTAAAAAAGGGTATCTTGAATAATTTCAATAATCAGGCTCATTGATATTCCCGGTATAGTAGATGCTAACATAAATTGGCACAGTGCAGAATCAATAGCTGTAGAAAATTGGAATACCTTTCTGCGTAGTGTTGTACCACTGGAACCAAGCTTCCAAGCGAACAAAAGCCCGTTCTAGGAAGGAAGTGATCCCTTTGCTTTCAGTGGCAGTGAACTTGTTTTTCTCCATCCCATCAAGTAAATCTGGACATGGCAACACCACCTTAGCAATCATCTTTATACAATTTGACCATAAGTGCACATAGAAAAACTTTTACCACATAATTTAATCTTTGGCAAGTATCTGAAAGAACATGCACACCATAAATTACAAGAAAATGACAATAACTTGTTTGAACCACCCCAGGATTTAGCAGATGAGACAGGAAAATAAGTTTCTTTATAGTAGCATGATTTGTAATTTGAAGGAAGAAGGCGTCTCAATAAATTAGAAGACTTTTCTTGATGTTTAGAGGATAGGTGTTGCTTTCTGCCTTAAGACTAGCATAGCTAAAGCAATTCTATCACACAAGAACGAAGCGTGAAAAATTTGTACAATACAGTGATGAAAATGTGATTGCAAATAATAGCCTTACCACGAATAACCAAAAATAGGGTGGGGGGATTTCCATTAGATGGATACTGAGCAACAAATTCCTCAGGAACCTTGCTGCAATTACAACAGAAAAGACATTGCAAAATTACTTCAAGGATGATTAAGGCAAGAAATCTCCCCAGCCAAATTTTAGGATTTTTTTTTTAAAGGAAGCAGCCAAACTTTAAGATTTAAATTCACTTCAAATATTTGAACAATACAATATTAATACCTTAGAGCTTCAGAACCCAAAATCTGCTCACGTGGAATCCATCCATCTATGTTCATTAAATCTAACCAGTGACCAATAATATCCAAACAAATGTGGACATCCCAACGCCTGCTTGCACCCAAAAAAACGATTAGTTAGCCTGACACCAATACAACTTAACTCCAAACTGTATACAGCTCAGCTGGCCTATATGAAATTAGACCTCACCAGATCAACAGTTGATGAAAACCTTCATCCCATAAAAATCCCCTTGGGAACAATGGTCGGCTTGGAACAGCTGTATACAGCTCAGCTGGCCAGTATGAAATAAAATTGTCATGTCCTCTAAGCTGCAAGGAAAAATGGCCAACTGTTTGCTTTGTCAGACATAAAAAAATACAACAGGGATCATACATAAAGAGAAACAGTTTGGATAAAGAGAAACAGTCAGGCTGGATGAATTGTGCAAGCAGAAAAATATCACTTCAACAAGAAAAGTGTTGAAGAAGGAGAGCTCCTGGCATATAATGAACTGATATAGATAATGCTTGCTCATGATTTGATATTTCTTTCTTACTACCAGTCCATACACTACATGGCACATGGAATCCTAACTGCAAGGACACGAAACACTTCAGTTAAGTTGGACCCATATGAGCATTGATTTTAGCATTTCTAAGATGGTGCCCTTATGTCACAATTTTGGATTAAATGTGTCACTCGAAAGCCTTTTTCTATCAAGCTGTGCTTTTAGAACAACTGCTGCAATTTTGAAAGCAAAAGGAGTAACCAGGTTGAACAAATAAGACCCAGAAACCTTAGAAGTATTCAACTTGAGACATGAATCGGTACTCGAAACACAAAGAGTAGGAATTTATGCTATGAATGAAAAACAGGATTTAAATTGAGCATTTAACTACTACACACCTATTAATGAGAGCATCTGTTGCGCTAAAATAGAAGAAGAAAAAAACTGCATACAACTTACACTAGAATTTTCAGGGATTGAAATCTTTGATTGACCATAAAAGTAGCCAATGCCTCCCAACATATTAGCAATAGCAGCTTTACCAACGATTGTGGAATCAGGTTCAAGCTGAGCAAACAATTAGAAGATGTCAGAATTCTTTTAATTCAAAGAAAATATATATTTGGGACTTTACAATTGCCACCTAGTCACAATCCTAAAAACAAATTCTTCAATGCCAAAAAAGAATGTCTATAACCTAGTGGAATGCATGCTTTATTGTGCATAGGATAACATTTTAGTATTCATCAATTACTAATGTACTATGCCATGTGACTGGCTTGCAAATTTATCCAATGAATTCAGAGGATATATCTTTTAACATCATGTCCTCCAGCTTAAGTGAGAAGATCCCCAAAAGATGAGCATCTGTTCGTAAAAGCTTTGAAATTTATAGAAGGAGAAAGGATTTGAATGAGACGTGTGCAACATTTCATGAGTCACTTTTGGAAGAAAGTACAAATTCCAGGAACAGATGAAGAAACCATTAAGGAAGAGGAAACAAGGTCTTGGATAGGCTCCATGTCCACTTACGACACCATTTGCACTCACAATTAAACAAGATGCCAAAATTGCACAAGATTTTTCAGTTATTGAATTTGAATTATTTTAATTCCTACATTCATCATTCCAAAAATTGTTCAAATTGAAGTACATCATAACAGAGGATCATGACAACTCCTAATAACACATCATCTACATGACAATGAAAAGGACATCTAGTAGCAGAAATGTACTCATCGCTGAGCATGATGATAAAATTTGAGGAATTTAACACAGTGTACTTTCCCTAAATATTTACCTTGTCAGCAACATTAAAGCACCGCTCAAATTTCACATCAAACTCTGTTTGCATATCTTGTAACAAACTTTTCAGCGAGGCACCTGAGCAGTACATGTAAAAATAAAATAAAAATTGTGGGAAATATAGAAGTCATGCAATTTTGACAATAAATCACCCTACATTACTTGGATTGTCTACTTTCCCAGTTTGGTAGGACACAGAATCATGTACAGGAAGTGGTAAGAATTATAATACAACTAAGAGAAAACTTCGATGGTTAGGAAATAGCTGAAGAAGGCCAATTTTTTTATGGAGATGGCATTGATATGGACAAAACCTGTAAGCCTGCTCACACGTTCTTTTACTTTTGACGTTTTCACTTTGGTTCCAGATACGAAAGCAATATCTGCTTTGAAAGGAATATTTGCAGAAATCTGCAAGATTTAAAATCTAATGTGATGTCGAGTCTATAAACAGTCCCCTGTATTTTAGGACTAGACTTATGATGACCACACAATACCTGAAAAACTAGAATGTTTGGAGAATCTTCAGTCGAGTCAGATAGAAGCAGTTGGCCAAACTTTCTTACCTGGCAAGATGCAGCAATGCAACACAGAGAAATTAGGACAAACCAGAATAGGAACTCAAAACATGCACTTCCTCTAAGATATTAGACACCGAGTATTTTAAAATAAAACTTAAACAGTGCAATACTTGGGCTCCGAGATTGTGCTGGACAAGATCAGATAAATTGTGAATATGAGGTGTCCTGAAACCAGAATAGTGGAGCTCCAAAACTTCCTAAAAAACAAGGAAATTGGCTCCATATCAAGACTCAAGATAAAAAAGAAACAACATCACTAGACAATTAACAGTTGCAAATGTCCATACCAAGGAAAAACAAAGATTGGTGATAACAACATCACTAGAAAATTAACAGTTGCAAAAGTCCATAACAAGGAAAAACGAAGATTGGTGATACATAATTCACAAAGCAAGGTGAGAGATGATAGCTGCTTCTCCATTTCCATATTACCTTGGATTTCAGATGTAGCTGCCAATCCCCAATATCAGATCGTGAACCCGATGCTAAAAGAGAATTCTTGTCGGTGTCTAAGTTATCTCCTGCCAAACTTAGGACATGTCCACTTTCATCAGCCAAATAGAAGAACAAATGCCCATGTCTCAGCATTTCGTTATCCAACTCAGGTCTACAAAATCACAACGAGGAGCACCAGCTGCATCAGGAAGCTTAAAAAACCAGCTACTACAATTTTCTCATTTAAACACTACATCCAACTAGTGGCAAAAACACACACACATAGAATGCACCATCCAAATTGAACAGAGAAATCATTCAAGTTACAGGTAAGGCCAATAACTTATCAGTTTGCACATCAATTTGAACGGCCCAGTCACCTCCATATCCACTTCCTTCACTCTTGGATTTCAAGAAACTCGTAGTTAACTTCAATCCCTGATCAACCAACACCTGATGTCCAAAATCACGACCATTATGCTGCGTCCAGCCATACGTGTTAAGCTCATCAGAGTCTTGACACACATGTCGCATATGATAAATTCCATCCTTCACACCAATCCACATCAATCCAGCAACCAAAGACCGAGGAGTCCTGCCAGCCAATTCCGCAACCACCATTTCGAATTCAAAAATTACATGCACGATGAAATAACCTAAAAAGGCTAAGAAGAATTAAATAAATTAGAAAGTAATTAGCACATAATTAAATACCTGGCGCGAATTCCAAAATAAACATGAGGACGATAAGTTCCCCAATATAAGCTCTCTCTGTGCTCTCCTTGAAACTGAAACCATGAGAAACTAATCTAATCAACAAAAAGTAAATTAAAAACATAAAGAGATTAATTTAGGAGTCAATTACTACTTACTTGAGGAAGGTCCATGAGTTTAGGAGAAGGAAATGGAGTGATAACCCTAGGTCTTTGTGCTTTTCCAGCAGGCCTTATAATAAGATTACGGATCAACAACAAAATTACGAGGAAAGCCAATACGATAATTCCTAGCAAGATTTTGATATCAACGTTCAAAATTCGAATCGAATTCTGATCTTTATTTCTATTTCTCCGTCTAGGCTTTTCTTTTCCAATAGAATCGTTGTCCCCGTCCTTAGCTTCGGTGGAGGAGGACGTTCTGCTTCGCGCATTCCTCCGGCTACTGCCTGGAGCCATTTTCTTGTTCTTCTTCGTCCTGTTTTTTGTTCCCGCTGACTTAAATTGAAGTCAGTTCAGTTCAGTCCTGAAAGAGCAAAAGCCTGGGCCCGGAATCAAAGAAAGATAGAGATGGGCTCTGACCGAGATTATAAGCCCATCATCTAAAAAGATTTATAAACCCAGGGATACGAGAGATTTCCATTCATGACGTTCATTATGCTTTTATCAAGATACGACGACTTTACATACATAACTGTATTTGTGTCAATGGAATTGTGTATAAAATTCTATTTGCTTGCATAAAATTAGAGACACACACACTTGATTGTTTGATAATTATAAATAAAATTAAAATAATATGTTTTAATAAAAAATTAAAAAATATCATATTAATATATTTTCAATTAAAAAATATTTTTATAAATACACACTGAATTATCAAACATATAATAAATAAACCACAATTAAACTATATATAACACTCAACTTGCATACACTTGCTTTGAAGTCTAATTGCTTATCAGTAAATTTGGAACAATTAGTCCAATTATTGGTAAATATTCACGTTTTTTTTTATGTTAGCAGAATATGGTCTAACAAGTTTTTTTCTTAATATAAAAAGTACTAGTCCAATTATTAAAAAAAAAAGAGTAAAATGTGGTGCATGACAATAATATTAAAAAAAGATTTCAACTTGAGTACGACGAAGCTTAAGCTTCTTTTTTTTGAGTTGTTTGTCATTGTGTTTTAAAAGTATTTTTGAAAAAAATATTGTTTTTATTTTTTACTTAAATTAAAATCAAGTGATATTTTTAGATCATTTTAATTTGCTGATATCAAAAATAATTTTTAAACAATAAAAAATATTATTTTGATATATTTCTGAATAAAAAATATTTTTAAAAATAAGTTCAAGCATACTATTAAACAATACTATTAAATAGACATATATGATTAGAAAGGCTGATTTTACGGATTATACTATTTTCTTGAATTCTTTTTATATAATAATAGTAGTATTCTGTTTATTCTTGTATTTTAAAAGTATTTTAATTTTATTTTAAAAATAAATAAATTTTTAATACTTTCAAATTATTTAGATTATTTTAATATTAAAAATAAATTTAAAAATATTTAAACTATTTTTCAGCGGACATGCACCATTCATTGCCATCTTCACATCATTGTTGGTTTATAAATGCCGGCAGCGTAACTCATCTACGTGCATACCAGAAGCCACCTTCCTCGTCGTCATGAGCTATAAGAACATTTGCATTGAGAGGTCTGTGTTAGAACAGTTATGGCGAAAGAGAGAACCTGCTTCCAGATTTCATTTCTGATTTCCCTTTACTTGTTTTCAAAGTTTGTTTCCCTCGAAGCTACTAAACTGAGTCCCAATTCCACCATTTCATCTTGGGTTGACAAAGATTGTCGTGGATGCCCCGGGGTAGGTTTCAGCGAGCAGGCAGGACATTTCATTAAGCTTCATTTTCAAAATCCACACAATTCTACCTTTATTGATCCTCATGATTCAACAGAGTTTAGCGGATTATAAGTTTTCATTCTTGAGCGGTAAGATAAGCCTTTCTTTGCTTGAGCTCAAGTACTTCAATCACCTGGATTTAAGCTGGAACGATTTCCAAGGAGAAACAATTCCAGAATACATTGGTTCACTCAGTGAGTTAAGTTATCTTGATCTCTCTAGTGCATCATTTTCTGGACTAGTTCCCCCTCATCTTGGAAACCTGTCAAACCTCCGTTATCTAAATTTGTATTCTGATTCCTACCAATCATCTGTTTTGATAATACATTTGTTTCTGATCTGAATTTGATCACTGACTCTTTCTTTTGGAGTACCTTAATCTAGGGTATGTTAACCTTAGTTTGGCATCAGATACTTGGGTGCAGGTTGCTAACATGCTTCCTTCTCTGTCGAATTGTGATCTAAGAAACTTTCCTGATTCTCTTCCAACAACGAATTTAAGTGTTCTTCGCATTGTTCGCTTTGGATATAATAATTCCAACAATTTTTTACCTCGCTGGCTGTACTCTCGAGGTCCTCGACCTTAGTATTTCTGGAATTAAAGGTCCCATAGATCATATCTCCTGGAGAAAACTTTGCAACCTGCAGCTTTTATATCTGTCAAATAATGATATCAGCGGTGAGATAGATGGTCTCGTTGAAGCTCTCTTTGGATGTGGTAATGCTAGTTTGGAGGCATTGCAAATGGTAGGTAATAAATTGACTGGACAGACATTTTAAGCATTTGATATCTCTATATCTTCAGGAAAAAAACTCCTTTTCCGGTTCAATTCCATCATATATTGGAAGGTTGGATGATTTAGAGACGTTAGATTTGAGTTTCGATGTAATGAATGGGACGATCCCTGATAGCATTGGACAGCTATCAAAATTAGTTTCTCTGAATCTAAAATGGAGTTCTTGGACAGGTATTGTGTCTGAAACTCATTTCTTGAGCCTTGCAAAGTTGGAGAGATTCCATGTATCTTGAGTGGGTTCCTCCTTGTAGTCCTCAAGACATTGAGATTGTAGATTGCCATTTGAGTTCCACATTTCCTCAATGGCTAAGCACCCAGAAAGGCCTTTCCACTCTGACTTGGAAAAATGCAGCAATTTCAGGCAAGATTCCTTATTGACTTGGGAAATTATCTCGTTAACTTTTTTTTGCTGGATCTTTCTGATGATCAATTTGGTGGAGAAATCCCCAGTTCATTAGAATTTAGATCAAGTGTTTGGGTTGATTTTAGTTCCAATTTCTCGGAGGGTTCACTCCCAATTTGGTATAATGCGAGTGTAGTAAATTTAAAGAGTAATTTGCAATCAGGTCTCGTTACCCTGAATTTATGTCAAGAAATGTAATCCAAGAGTCTCATTACGCAGTTAATGCAGTTCATTGGCTAAACATGAGGAACCATGGAAGACACAAAATCCAAGAGTCTCAGATGGAAGATATCTTCATATCGACTTCGATTTCCATTAGACCTGGAGAGGAGATTTCTTCAAATTTTGTTATCACTAGTTGCACCATGTTTAGCTCATCTCTCGGTGTCATCTGACAAATAGAAATCTTACACTTGGCGTTCTTTTTCTGTTCAAATACATTCAGACGAAACTATATTATTGAACATTAGCTATTTTCTTACTTGGTAGATGAGCAAACTGTGATTTGAAGTAAATTTACCAACATTGTTCGCATTGTTTACAGTGCATCTCCCATAGAAAGTAGCTCGTGATTCTGTCGTCCAATTTAAAAATTGATAGGTGTGAAGTAATATTGAGATTGATCTGAAGTGTAAAAACTCAATGAATTACAGAAAAAGGTCTGACTTTTATAGCCTCTAGTCACAGACGACTAGTCATACATTTTACACGTTTTATTAAGCTACTTAACCACTTAACAGATTAGTGGTTAATGCTACCTCAACTACTAACAGAAAATCTGTTAGCATCAGTTACTAACCAACACTAACAGAACTAACCAACATTAACAGAAAACAGATTCTACTACAAATCCCTCCCCTAAACTATACTTCCCTGTTAGTTTATCTCATCAACTTTACACACTCCCATCAGCTTCCTGAACTTCTAGAAAAGTTCTAACTTCAGTGGTTTAGTCATCACATCTGCGACTTGTTCCCCTGTTCCACAATAGGTTAGCTCAATTATTCCACTGTTAGCTAACTCCCTCAGAAAATGGAAACGCACGTCGATATGCTTGCTTCTCCCGTGCATGACAGGATTTCTGGACAACTTGATAGTGGAATTGTTATCACACATTACAGTGATGTTTTCTCTCTGAGCTTGACCAAGCTGATCGAGCACCCTTCTCATCCATACAACTTGGCTGGCACAAGCCACAAATTCTGCTTCTGTGGTGGACAACGTAACGATCGGTTGTTTCTTTGATGCCCAAGACACTGCCCCAGAACTCAAGAGAAACAAGTAACCTGAAGTACTTCTCCGATCATCTATATCCCCAGCATAATCGTTGTCAGTATAGGCTACCAAGTCAGTTGACCCTCCCCTCTTGTACATGATTCCATAATCAGATGTACCCTTCAAATATCTCAATATATGTTTAGCAGTCTGCAAATGCTCCATAGTTGGTCTCGCCATATACCTGCTAATCAAGCTCACACTATACATTAAATCTGGACGTGTTGATGTAAGATACATGAGACTCCCTATGATCTGTTTGTAATAAGATTCATCAATTGCAGCCCCACTGGTGTTTTTGCACAGTTTGGAACCGGGAACAATTGGGCTGCACACTTCATGACTTTCTGACATTCCAAATTTCTTCAAAATTTCCAATGCATACTTCTTCTGACAAATAAAGATCTCATTACTCCTCTGCATCACTTCAATCCCAAGGAAGAACTTCATTCTTCCTAAATATGTCATCTCAAACACCTTCATCATATGCCTTTTAAAATTGTTCATCATCTCTGCATCATTACCCGTGTAGATTAAGTCATCTACATACACACTTACTATTAGCATTTTACCTTCTTTTGACTGCTTTGTGAAGAGGGTCTGCTCGTTTGGACACTTTAGAAAACCTTCATCAATAAAGTAGTTTTCAATGCGACTAAACCAAGCTCGAGGAGCTTGCTTCAGTCCATATAGTGTCTTATGCAGCTTGTAGACTTTATCCTCACTACCTTTGACTTCGTAACCCTTTGGTTGTGCAACATATACATCTTCATTGAGATTACCATGTAAAAAGGCTGATTTTACATCCAATTGAAACATAATCCAGTTTCTTTGTGCTGTCAGTGTTATGATCATCCTCACAGTTTCAATTTGAGCCACGGGAGCATACACCTCTGTCTAATATATCCCATGTTTCTGAGTGTATCCTTTCGCAACCAGTCGCGCTTTGTATTTTTCAACCTCACCGAGTTCATTAAACTTCGTTTTGTAAATCCATCTCACCCCAATCACTTTGCATCCAACTGGTGGTGTGACTAAAGTCCAGGTCTTGTTCTTTTCTATGTATCTCAGTTCACTATCCATAGCATTCCTCCAGTTTACATCTTGCACTGCCTCCTCGTAGTGTACTGGATCGTCAGCCATTAACAATGCTAAGTTCAGTTCATCATCAGAGAAATTGTATTCTTCTCTGCTTACATAATCACTCAACCAGATAGGAGGTTTTCTAGTTCTCCTATCTGCATCATTTGCAGCATTTCTGCTACAATTTGCACTGCCACCTTCAACCTCATTTCTGTTGTGACCTGCACTGCCATCTTCAATAATATTTCTGCCACTCAGACTTGTTTCACGTGTCACAGCAGCATTACTTATGTCCACATTTCCATCTTCATCTTCTACTGTATCTCTTGGGGTTTCATTTGCATTTTCTTCCACAATAGCTTGTTCAGTAGCTTGTTCTCCACAACTATCCCCTTCCCATTCTTCACAATCTCCTTCCCATTCTAAATTCATCAGTATCTGATCTTGGAAACTTTTATCCCAATCCCATTGCTTGTCCTCCTCAAATGTCACATCTCTACTCACAATTACTTTATTAGTGATTGGGTTGAACAGCCTATAGCCCTTAGACTCTTCACTCACACCCAAGAAAATGCATCTAACACTTCGTCTGTCAAGTTTAGTTCGATATACCTCTGGCACATGAGCATGTGCAATGCATCCAAAAACTCTAAAATGTTCAACCGAGGGTTTAATCCCATTCCATGCTTCTGCTGGTATAACATCTCTAACCATTAGTGTTGGGCATCGGTTCAACACATAATTGCTCCACCTCACTGCTTCCCCCCATAGAGTTTTTGGAATTTTTTTCTCCAGCAGCATTGATCTCACCATATTCATCAATGTCCTATTCTTTCGCTCAGCTACCCTGTTCTGTTGAGGGGTATAGGCAGTCGTGAGCTGCCTTCTAATTCCATTCTCCTCACAGAAATGATTGAAGTTTGTTGATGTAAATTCGCCTCCCCTGTTTGTTCGTAGGCAACGTATGGTGAGTCCAATCTCATTTTCAACCTTCTTCTTGAAACATTGGAAGTGTCGTAGAGCTTCTGATTTTTCCAGTAGCAGGTAAATCCATGATTTCCTGCTATAGTCATCTGTAAAGCATAGGATATACCTCTTGTTTCCATATGATGCTGGGCTAATTGGACCACAGATGTCAGCATGGATTAGCCCTAATGCTTGACTAGCACGCCAAAGACTTCTTTTTGGTATAGGTTCCCGATGTTGCTTCCCCATGATGCAACCTGTGCACAACTCATCTATGGCCACAATTGTGGGAAGACCATGGACCATTCCTTTGCTCTGTAATGTCTTCAGCCCTTTGAAATTTAGGTGACCATACCTACGGTGCCACAATTGAGTCAAATGCTGAAGATTCTGCTGTGAGTTTGTTGTCAAGTGCAGACATTCATCACACTCATTGTCTGTCACTCTCACTTGTGCAAATAGGATAAACATCCTATTAATGCTCATAGTGATTTGGATAATGCACCCTTTGTGTGGGTGATATATTTGCACACCCCTCCCTGAATCCAAATTCCAAGTCCCTTTTCTTGAAATTGGCCTACAGACAGCAAGTTGTTTTTCAATTATGGGACAAAAAACACTTATGTGACTGTAAAATTAATCCCTTTCACATTTAATTTTACATTTACTTTCCCAAACACCTTTATTCTTGTATTATTACCTAGTCTGACCATCTATCGAAAATTCTCATCAAAATTGTTGAACATAGTTCTATCTACACACATGTGATTCGAGCATCCTGAATCAAGGAACCATGCATCCTTTCTGTCCACTTTATTTTCATCTGCATAGGCCATCAACAACATTTCATCCTCCTCACCAAGTCGTGCATAATTGATTTCTTTGTTCCATGATGGGCATTCATACTGGAAATGCCCCATCCTGTGGCACCTATAACATTCAACCATAGCTTTGCTGGAATTAATCCTGTCACTGTTGCTGGGATAATTTCTATCATAGCTGTTGTTCCAACTATTCCTTCCCCTTCCTCTATATGTAGCTCTACCACGTCCTCTACCTCCTCTACTTCTTTCTTCCTCCACTGTAACTTTCAAAAGGTGTTCTTCTCCACAATTTTTCTTAAATTTTTGTTCATGCAGGATCAGTGTGCTTTGAAGTTCATCCATAGACATCTTCTCAGTGTCCTTTGATTCTTCAATGCAGTAGACAATATAGTTGAATTTGTCTGTAAGGGTGCGTAAAATTTTCTCTACAATTTTCACATCTTCCAGTTCTTCTCCATAAACTCTCATCTTATTTGCTACTGTCATGACTCTTGAGCAATAGTCTGTCACTCCTTCACCCAACTTCATCTCCAGTGTCTCAAATTCTCTTCGCAGGGCTTGAAAATGTGATTTCTTGACTCTTGCATTGCCTTCGTACCTCTTCTTCATGGCATCCCAAATCTCCTTTGCTGTATTCTTCTTCAGGATCGTGTCAAGCACAGTGCGATCAATGGCCTGAAAAAGATAGTTTTTTACCTTAAGATCTTTAAGTTTCAAGTCATCCAGCTTCTTTTGTTATGCATCAGTTAGCACTGTTCCATTAGTTGGCTCAACATAGCCATGCTCCACCAGTCCCCAAAACTCCTTTGATCGCAGAAAGTTCTCCATTAACAAGCTCCAGTGGTCATAGTGACCATCAAACCGAGGTATGGCTGGTTGTACGAAGCTCCCTTCACTGGTCATTTCTCTCAATTTTGTTCTTCCTGGGTTCTCAAGGCTGCGGCTCTGATACCACTTGTGAAGTAATATTGAGATTGATCTGAAGTGTAAAAACTCAATGAATTACAGAAAAAGGTTTGGCTTTTATAGCCTCTAGTCATAGACGACTAGTCATACATTTTACACGTTTTATTAAGCAACTTAACCACTTAATAGATTAGTGGTTAATGTTACCTCAACTACTAACAGAAAATCTGTTAGCATCAGTTACTAACCAACACTAACAGAACTAACCAACATTAACAGAAAACAGATTCTACTACAATAGGTAGCAAGAAGAAACAAGAAAGTCTGTTTGGTGAAATTGCTCAAGCAAATAGGACAAGTCACCCCTGCACCATGAATCTTCAAACACCAACATTGCATCAGGTTCTAACTCCTCTATGCGACATTCAATAGCTAGTCTAATTGTTGTCCCTTCAGTTCAATATGGTAGCAATACACCAAGGCATAAATACTTAAAAACAAACATATGAAATCAAGCTATTTGAAATGATTTGAAGAGCTGGTAAATCGTGGAGGCCATGAAGATGGATGCATCATTATGGAAGGTTGATTTTAACTCAGAGGGGGTGTTCAAAATCTTGTGTTTATTTGATCACTTACCTCCTATACCTAATCTAATGTCTAAACTATCGGCTAGACTTTGCAGGCATGACTTCATTTTCCTCAACCGCTCTCACCTTTATAATTCCTCTTGACCCCTTCTCCCGAGTTCACTAAATTTGAGGGAATTCAACTATCGCAGAATTTGATTCATTGAGTTCAAGGGTCATTTTGAAGCCGACAGGAGCCTAAATAGCTCATATTGATTTATTCCCCCTCCCCCTTCTGGCTCACTCATTCAACCATGAAGTGGGAAAACCAAGTTTTGTCATCAGGTTGCTGGATGTGAGTTGCTTATGACAGTTTCTTTATTAATGGGATGGTGAATACCTTTTATCTTTACTCACAATTGAGGTGGCTCGTCTCTGAAATATATATTGAACCTTCTATTTCTTTCTTTCTTTCTTACTTTCATATTTTTTTTCTATATCTGGACCTCAGTAGTCTATGCATTCGTGTCTAAAGAAACCTGTAATATATGTAAGAGCTGATACAAATCTGTAATACATGTAACCTTGTCGTGCTCCTCTTGGTTGTGTTTTTGTCTCACTGGACATCAAAGTAACTGATTTATATGCTAGGAAGGATGAGGCTTGAATCAAACTGAAAAAATGCTGGACATTTCTTGATACTGTCTATCCTTTTCATGTGCTTCTTTCTATTGATAATTCTAGAAGCGCAGTGATTTTTTTCCCTGTATAACAATACAAGCACAGGCAAACGAAAGGAATCATTTTCGTTTTTCTTGATTTTGTAAAAGTTCAACAAGCTCTTGCACAGTATATTAATATATAGAACCCAGTTCGCAAATTGCTTTCTTCAGAATAAAGACTAGTATAAATGAGAAAGTATTCTAGTTTCCATTCCTTGCAGTGAGCCGATACAGTTCTTCTTTTCAAGAACAGAAAAAAGTTGACCGGGAAAAGCTTATTACTGTCCACCACCATAGGCAGGGCTCAACCCCTTCTTTCTCTCACTGAGGCTCATGCCCCGCACAACATTCGGAAGGCAGCAGTGTGCAGAATGAGTTGGTTTCTCTTTCCCAGATCTGGGATCTCTGTGTAAAGTTGTTTCACTGCTGCGGGCAGAGCTTTCTGCAGACTGGGATGGACTTCTACTTGAACATTTAGGAGGGAGGTAAGCAGTTATAGGCTTCCCATTGGCTGTGTCTTGGAAACTTCGGTTGCCATTAGTTTGATCGCTACTGATGTTCTCTCGAAAGAGCTCGAATAGTTGCTTCTTCATATCAGCTGGAGAAGGTTCAGCTAATGACCTGGCTGAAGTGATAATACAGAGAGGTTCATCACGTGGAGGGGTTTCTATATAGCTGCCTTGTTGGATAGGAGTAGTGCCACATGATGGAGTGAAATCTGAATAAATGAGTTAATCTAATTGAAAACCAAAAGGTGTACGCAGAGAAATCTCAGCAATGATTCATGTTAAAAGAGTTTCTTGGAAGAAATTAAGACACGGAAAGAAATTTAAGGAAACCTCACCACCATCGACACTGAGGTAATCTTCACAATCAGATTCTATCCAAGGATGAGAATCAAAAAACATATCCTCTCGGTTACCTGAACAAGTAAGAGCCATACTTGAGACAAATGCTAAACAGGTTTAGAGAGCAGATCAAAAATTGGGCACAGAGTAATGGAAGATCCTCAGGATGTTTATATCAACCAGAGATTTGTTAGGGACAATATCATTAGGATGCCATGGCCTTAAACGACGATTTACAAGCATGAAGTTCCAGAATTATATGGAGTTTTATCTGATTAAGTCGTCATATATTTCATGCTTCTTAATCTGATTAATTCATAAACCAAAACTGCAGTTCGCTGAAAGCTATGCAGACATTTCATTTACACTTCTTATATAGGAAGAACTTGTTGTTAGCAGCTGAAACGTCCCTTTTCATTTTCATCACCAGATCGATGATCAGAGGTAGATCAATGAATTTCATGGCCGATAAGCATTTCATCAGTAACAATAACCAAGATGCAGCCAGCTACATTCATCAAAATTAAGGTCGGGGCCAAATGAGGGACATCTTTTGCATTCCATTGAAACATTTACATGATCAACATCTATTCAACATTTCACATTCACAAACTGGAAAGCAAATTAGAAAAAAAGGATAAATAAAGGACAGGAGGTGACAATGGCACACAAAAGATGGACAAGTACATGATAAAATAAACTTAGAATCGTACCCAAGTCATGAAAACTGGCCTGACAAGACATTGGAGACGAGGACTGGGGCTTGGAACTGAGTTTTTCAGTGCTGCTGCCCTTCACTGGTGATTCAATATTTCCTCGAGAATCAATGGGGCAACTGAATTTCATAGCAGGGCCGGCTTTCTTCCGAACTGAAGCACAATTGCCCATGTCTGCAACTAAACTCTATTAATCCGTTACTGAACATGCATTACTTGGACTTAATGTTGTTTGGGGGGGAAGGTTGGTCACTCTCCAACTAAAATCTGGGAAAGAAGTTGATTGGTCTTGAAAGCGAAGTAATGGCATTTGCAGAGGGACCCCACCCTTTCTTGAGATTTCCTGTTCTTGTTTAACTTTGCACTGCTACTACTAATTGTTAGTGGCAGCTGCAATACAAGGAGAGAAAAGCTGCTTTTGGGGTGGTTCCCATTATTTTTACTTTGAAATGAATAGACCCTTTTTGGTACTACTGATCTTTTTTGGTGTTTTATCATTGGATGTTTATTGACTTGAAAATCAAGTGGATTTGAAAATGAAATTCATTAGCTAGCTGAGCTTAAAATAAATGAACAAGACATTCAGAAATCCCAAGATCACCCCCATAATTTCCCTGTTATAAGGCTCCATCCAAAGAATCATTTTCTTGTTGCGAGCTTATCGCCTTGTTGGCTACTAGTTCTAAACACATATGTTATATCAAGTAACCATCTAATTTAAAAGTTTAAGATGTTAGGTGAGGTTCTAGAATATAATATATATTATTTTCTAATACTCTCAAATGAAAATTCTTTAGACTTGAAACTTGCACAAGCTCACATTATCTTGTGTTTGATTTTTTTTTATCAAATAAAATAGGGGTGATTCGAACTCGTGACCACTAGGTCAACAATGTTCTGATACCATATTAAGGAATCATCTCACCTAAAAACTTAAGTTTTTAGGTGAGATGGTTTCTTCGTATTCAAGAGTTCCACATGGTTTCTTAGTATGCAAGAGTTCCACATCTTTAACTGTTCAAGAGTTCAGCACTGATGCAGTGCAACGCCACCGTATCTTTCATGAGAAAGGAAGGATGAATCAACATATGGGTGCTTAATTATTAAGGTAGATTTATCTTAACTTTACCTGGTCTACAAATTTAATACTCAATGATGTCACAAAAGGACAGGAAATTTTAAAAACACGCAAGAAAGTAATTATGCTATTTCTTTCTAGTGGAAAAGATAACTTCAACTATATCAGATGAAATTGACGTCCGCTATCCTTCTTCTACTGTCAGCCAATCTTTGTCCCAATAACTTCCACTTCTCTTTCCTTTTCTTCTTTTGGATAGCTTTGGAAAGCAGGATTGATGCATGGAGCAAGTGGCATGTTAGAATATTTTGAGTTAACTGCTGATAAAAAATCTGTTCCAATTAGTGGAAGTTTTCAGACATGGTACAACGTTTTCATACTGACGGAGATCTCATGCAGTTCCATCCTGTAGAGTTAGTGTTGTGCCAGCCCGAAAATTCCAAATCTAAGTTGGTCAAACTCCTGTTTTCACTTGCAGCTAATTTCGGGTCTAGTTTCTCCTCTCTTTTCCAAACCTCATGAACCCTGCTGAGCCAGTCTAGCAAAGCTCCATTTGGATTGAGTTTACAGATCCAACAATATGAACCAAAAAGTAATGATAACTGCATATAGAGTCAACCAGGAATCATGATCCTTTAATCTTCAAGTAATGCTCCAAACTAAGCTATCAAAACGATGAATTTGTTGTTTTACTGATATGCCGACAACTGGGTTCCTCCTGTGCATAAACTTCGAAATGAAAAGTTTATTTGGATCTGGATTCTTGTGTCACCAAACTCTCTGTTTCAGTCTTGTCTTCTCTAAGTCTCTGTGCTTTCAAGGCTCAGACAAAAAAAAACACGGAAGCAACATCACAGATTTTTTTTTTTTTTAAAGTTTGATAATTCCTACCATTCAACAATGATACGAACAGACTTCTACACCTTCGTAACCATGATAGGATAGCTTGCTTCTGTAGTTGTGAGACTTCTAATGAGTAGAAAAGCAACTGGGTTAATTTTAAGCCAGTTTCTGTATGAACCTAAATAACTGTTGGTTTCTTGACAGAGTAAATTATAAGAAACTTGTAAATGAATATGTTGTTTTGAATACTGCAAAAGCATATCATTTATTGATCATCAAGATGCTTATTTATACATCTTATTTAAACAGAAATACCTCAAAAGAAGCAACTAAATCTGTTGCATATCATGCAACAACCTTAAACAGAAATAGCTAAATAAAAGGTCAATCCTAACAGACTTTGACTGACAGATATTTTATTGAAATTGAATAACAAACAACTACTGAAACAGACTCCGAGACATTTATTCAACACTCATCCTTGGCTCGAGCTGCAAACTCCAAGTCTTTGTCGCAGAACTCAAACCTAGTCGTGGGAAGTGCTTTAGTTAGGATGTCCGCATTTACTTTGTTTTTCTACCCAAGCTTTGAATTTCCGAAGATGTCAAGAACCTCGATTTAAATTTCTTGAAATAATGACAAGTTGCACAAGTTGAGAGCTCATCTTCTAGATCAAGTAAACCTTCCCCAAGATTGTTCTTCATAAGAAGTAGGGTTGCATGATGAAAGTGCCCTAATCTTCTATGCCAAAACATTGTATTATTGTCTTCTTTGTGTATTGCAGTCTATTTTTCTTCCATAAAGCTCAAGGCAAAACTTTTGCCTTTCATTTGAACTTTAAACATCTTCTTTCCTCTTGAATCAGCAATCAAATAATAATTGTTTTCAAACAACACCTTATATCCTGTTTCCGATGAGTGACTAACACTCAAAAGGTTTTGAGTGATGTTAGGAACATACAAGACATTAGAAAGTAGTTTCAAACTTGTTTGACCTTTGATTGCCACTGTTCCTTTGCCATTGACTGCAAGATATACTCCATTTCCAATTCGTACTTTAGAAATGGCAGTTCTTTCAAGCTTTTTGAAAAGCTTTCGATCATAGGTCATGTGGATGGTAAAGCCACTGTCTATAAGCCAGTTTTTTGTTGAGCTATTGGTAACAAAGCATGATACCATAAACAATTGCTCTTCTTCTTCTTCAGGTTGTTCAACAGCAAATTTGACTTCTCCTTGTTGTTGTTGTTGTTGAGACTTGCATACCCTTTCAATATGTCCTAGTAGACCACACTAGTGACATTTAATATCTAACCTCCACCAACATTTGCTCTGTGGGTGATTGTTTTTTTTTGTAGTATGGACATGATGGAAATGATGTGTTGCTGTTATTTCGGTTTCTGAATGTGTTGTTATGTGATTTAGCAAAGAAAGCTCCTTCCACAGACCTTGCATGTCTCATGAGTCTTCTTTGTTCTTGAGCCTGCAATGTATTTAGTAGTTTTGCCAAAGTAATTCTAGACACATCCTTTGAATTTTCAAGTGATGATATTGTAGCTTCAAATTTTTCAAGAATTGCGACCAGAATTTTTTGAACAATTCTGGAGTCATAGAATTCAGTGCCAAGAAGCCTAACCTTGTTCACAATGTCAAGCAGTCTGTCAGAATAATCCTTGATGGTTTCTGATTCTTTCATCCTTTGCATTTCAAATTCCCTGATTAGATTTAGACCTTGCATGCCTTTCACTCGTTCATTGCCTTCATACTCCTTTTTCAAGAAGTTCCAAATTTCATTTGTTGTTTTCAGCGCCATAATCCTGGTGAAAATTGAAGAAGAAACAGCTGCAAACAAACTGGCTTTTGCCTTCGATTTCCTTTGCTTACTTTCCTTGTGGTTCTTCATTTGAGCCATGGCTGGGTTGTCAAGCAAAGGAGGCACTTCGTAAGTGTCTTCAATAGCTTCCTACTGATCATTGACATAGGCTTCCATTCGAACAACCCACATTTGATAGTTCATTCCATCAAATACTGGAGGTGCTATTACATTCATTGAAGATCCGAATTCATTGAATATTGGTCGTAGGTTTTGTGTTTAGATAATGGAGATGGTAGGTGTTCTCGTGGTAAGTGTTTGAAGGTGGATGTTTTAGGCTCACTCAACCTCACAGGTTTCTCAAGGATTTTTAAAGCTCGATACCAATTTGTTGGTTTCTTGACAGAGTAAATTATAAGAAACTTGTAAATGAATCTATTGTTTTGAATACTCGCAAAAGCATATCATTTATTGATCATCAAGATGCTTATTTATACATCTTATTTAAACAGAAATACCACAAAAGAAGCAACTAAATCACTGCATATCATGCAACAACCTTAAACAGTAAATAGCTAAATAAAAGGTCAATCCTAACAGACTTTGATCGACGGATGTTTTATTGAAATTGAATAACAAACAACTCCTGAGACATTTATTCAACAATAACCCAAAATTTCATTTGGAATGTACTTGATTGTGACGATCATTTAAATTAGTACCCGCAAGTTGCCACCTAACATCACTTTTATTTTTGTGGAGATAAAAGAGGAGCATTTCTCGAAAAACTTCCATCACACAAAAGAGATAATTTAGGAGTTATTGCTCAGGCGTCTGTCATGTGCACAGATGAAGCAACATGCGAGTCCTGGGATGTCATTAACACCTTCTTCAAGGATTAGTCGAGATGCATGTAAGAATATAAATCATATTATGAGCTTAATTACAAGCTTAAGCTTTTAGATGAGATGGTTGGTTAACAAACAGTAACAAATTATTTATTCTTACTCTTTAGTCTCTCGTGGATTCTATAATAACCAACAGTCTCCGAGGATCATCTTGTCCTCTACCGATATTTCTCTCCTCTCCCCTATCACACTATCCCAACTCCATAAAAGCCACCATTGTTAAGAAATCATTAGCGCTTCAAAGCATGGATTGCAAAGATATAGTAGAAAATGGGATGAAGAAGACGAGCTTCGCTATGAAGAGTACAATAACGTAAGGGTATTCTTGAGGAGCCATCCTATTCGTTATGGAGCATAAAACAAGACAATTCAGCAGCAGCACTAACAAGAAAACCGAGAATAAACCCATAAAGATGATAAACTCCAGATCGACTTTACGGCCTGTGGCCCTAATTCGGTTGGATTCCATCCTTTCTCGCTTCCTCTTGGCAATTAGCCGATGAATTACTTGTCGAGAGGCACCCAATGGTAGAAGTCCGGTACTTAGCTTTGTACTAGGACTAGTTACCATGCAAAAAATGAGTTTTGACCCATACCATCACCTTGTTAGATTACAACGTCAGTAAAGCATTCTACGAGCTAAATTTCAGACATGTGGGCATAAGTTGGTGCAAGCAGAAACCATGACTTTTGATGTCCTAGAGAAGACGCTAATCCTTGGGGCAAAATATCATACTTCTCTTGGCTAATCTAGTCCTAACTCAAGAAAGAAAATGACAACACCAAACCTTGTATAGGAAACACAAAATCCATCGGTTAACGTGAAATGAAATCAAGCCTAAACTACAAAAGAGATTTAACTTCTAAACCACACACACATATTCTCATTGTCCGGTTAGAAGCCCTAATATGCATGGCAATGCACAAACCAGACAGAAGCTGACCAAAGAAAGCACTCATTCATGTTCACATAGAAACATGCATCCAAATTGCATAAGCAAACCAATGATACAAACAATCAAAAACAGAGAAAGGGTGTGTGAAATAATAAAAAGCAAGACATTTTGCCCCCATCTGCAAGATGCTATCTCATACAATAAATAAACCCTGAACAACAATTTTGTTGCCCCTTCATGAGAGTGCGGTGACCCTCCTCGAGAGCAAGATTCTTGTCGGGTTTCTTTTGTTTTGAAAAAGGAGTCATCAACTAGTATAATGGTTACTAAGAAACCTTATTAGTCTTTTAGAGATTCTAAGACAAATGACTGATTACGTAAAGTAAAAGTTTTAGCATACTAGTACGCTCTACCATAGATAAGTTGATTTATGTTTTGGTTTGCTTTATGATTGTTATGACGGTGTTTATCAATATTCGAAGATAGGTTTGCTATGATGAATAGACTTGGATCCGAAGTCTAAAAGAAATTTTCCTTGGCCAAATGGATCATACCTTTAGATATGTCTATATAGTGCCAAGGAGAATGAATGCAAATATCTTGAAATCTATGTTTGATTTAAAATAAATTTATAGCCTATGAATTAAGATACAACTAGGATAGAAATCTATGCCAAAATGAAAAACAAAATATATAATAAATTTCAATTAAAGGACAAAAATGAAACAAATCAAAACTTTGGAACCGAAAACAATACAGATGTAATTGTTGAAAAATTAAAAGAATAGAGAATGAAATGAAAAGTAACAAATATGACCTATTTCAATTGTAAGACAAAATTAGATCAAATAAAAACTTGCATAACAAAATTATTAAAAGAACCAAAAATCAAAAGATTAAGGACTGAAATGAAACATACCATATATAATAAATTTCAATTAAAAGACATAATTAGTAAGAAAAACAAAATAAAAAGATTAGGGATTGAAATGAAACAATCACAACTATGAAGGACTGTACTATACTTTCTAGCAGCAAGAGAGAGAAAAGGGGGAAAGAAAAATTGTTCACCGACAATTCCATGACCACCTTCAAATGACACGCGTCGCACGGGAGGTAAAGGACATAGAGGTGGACTAAGTGAGATGGCGGATAGGAAGTTTTCACCGTCCAAAGATGTCGCACGCACCGCTTGAATGGTAAATTACTTATACACCCCTAGACCCAGCGATAACCACTGAAAAACCAAAGGTGAAACTACTGCAATACCCCGGCTCAGACGCTTTTTTGTCTTTTTAGGCATATTTTTGTAGTTTCACCGTGCAAAAATTTGAGAAAACTGAAACACCCTCAACTATTCTATGTCTTTTTCTAAGCACCCGAGGGTAAAATAGTGGTTTTACTATGCAAAGATTTTGAAAATATCATTCATGTCCCTTGAAAATGTCAAAAATGACCATGGTCCCGGGGTTAATTTTGTTGGCCCTGAGGTAAAGTGGTATTTTTTCCGTCGCAATCCACAATGAATTATGTTTATGTGAGCAATGAAAAATTGATGATAAAATGTTGATGTCTTTTATATATATATATATATATATATATATATATATATATATATATATATATATATATATATATATTTCTTTAAAAAATGTTGAGTCACTTCCCAAACAAATGACCTCATTGGCACACAAAAGGCATGCGTGAAGTATCTCACGCATGTCTCCTTTATTACTATTCAAGTGCTCACGCGTGCCTTCTTAATTATTGTGCAAGTGAATTATAATTCACTTAAATAGTAAAACAAATGAATGCATAATACCTATGTAATTAAAATGCAAAGTGAAGAGAAAATGAATGCATGGAAACTTACCTAGCAGTTGGCGACCAAGACAATGATGTTGAGCTCTCGCATAACAATTGGTCGTTGCTTCGGAGACCGACAAATGTTGGAGAAACTAGTGGTGGCTGAAAGCCGAAAATGATTATGCTAAGCTCCTACACAACTGGTGATCATTACTTTTAGAGACCGACAATGCTTGAAGAAGATCGTGGTGGTCGACGGGAAGAAATCTGATTGGAAGGGGTGTTATAGCAATCGTTGGATATGAGAGAGAGGCTAAGGGGTAAGGGAAAAGTTGGTTGAATGAGGTCTTTCCATTGTGCTTTTAATTGTTTGTTATCTCTCTCTTGTTTTGTTTTGTTTTGTTTTTATATCCTCTCTTTAGGTTAGTAGGGAGGGATATATATATAGCTCTATTTAGGGAAGATTTATTGCATTTAATCTAGGATGCAAAATCACATTTTTATGTAATTAAATAAAACAAAATAGGAAAAAAATATTGTTGATATTCTAATGATTTTGAGGAAGAAAAAACATGATTTGCATCTCAAAGATCAAGTAAGAAAATCATGGAAACCAAGCGGTAAGTTGTAGAGCAAATGAAATATTTTGCAGAGGGGTTGTTTCTCAAAGTGATAATAGAGAGTACCTATCGCAATAGGATCTTTTACTTTTACACTAGACATTAAAATAGGAATATCTTGATATTTTGTTATCCAAATCAGACAATTCAAAACCCTAAGTTCATTTACACGTGCAAGACTACAACTTTCATGAAGGATTCAAGTGAGAAACAGATTGTTTTGATGAATATAATTTATCTACAATTTTCTTAGTCAAAACCTATTTTGATGAAAGGAATTCGAGGCAACAACAAAAATCATTTTTAGTGCAAATTCTAAGGGTTTATCCAATCTTAAACCTATGGTAAATAAAAACAACACCACTGCTTTTGCAAAATTAAACAAAATATAACTTTACGACAGATCAAACAACAAGAATATTGTGATGTTTCCTGAACCGCCCTTTCTTTTTCCAATGAGACTACTTAACTTTTCCAAATTTAAAATTGGTCTCTAATTATTCCAATAAATCCTTGAAACATTAAATTGGTCTCTTGAATAAGACCTACAAATCTCGAGTCGAATCATTCTCGTAGTAGGATTTTATCTTTTTATGCTAGATATTCAAACGGGAATATCTGGAGCTTACGATATCAAAATCCAGAAATTCAAAAATTCAAAGTTATCTATATATACAAGTACTTCAACTTTCGGGAAGGATTCAACACAATGGAAAATCATTTTGAAGAATAAAATTTTCCTACAATCTTCTTGGTTAAAAACCAAGCGTAACTAGACATTCAAATGGGAATATTTTGATCTTACAATATTAAAATCAGGTAATTCAAAAATCTACAATCATCTATACATATAGGACTACAAATTTCATGAAGGATCCGAGCGAGAAAAATCATTTTGAAGAACATAATTTGCCCGTAATCGCTTGGTCAAAAATATCTCCTAATCTGATTTGAAAACTAATAATGTCAAGCATCCCGATCCGATTAAGAATCTAACATAAGAAAGTGGGCTATAGGATGCAATAAAAGTTCAGATCAATTCTTGAACATGTCATGAATGACAGAATATAACTGGGATGATCGGATATTGCATGAAACCAAATGAGATTCAAAGTCTAAATTGGAAGAAAATTTTGGTATTAGAATAGAATTGCGACAACAATAAAATCGATGAAAATTCTGAGGATTTATCCAACCTTAAAGACTAAATAAATAAATAAAAGATGACTTTAGCATTATGAAGATTCCTGATTAATATAAGAATCCCGACAATTTTAGCAACAAATGAGGTGGATAAGAAAAGCATAAATCAGCAAAAAGAGTTCAAAAAACATTTTTATTCTTTACTTTTGTCAATTGTCCAAGAACCATGAGCTAAACTCTTGCATGTGGCTCAAAGGAGATATACATCAGCGAGGCCTAAAATGAGTAACAACAAATTTAATATAAAAAAGGTACAAAATTGCCAATGCATTATGTTGATGCATGCATTCTATTTGTTGTGTGTGTGTGTGTGTGTGGACACAAACAACAAATAGAATGCACGAGTCAGTCAACTGCAAGCTCACTGCAGGGATTAATTTTTTTTTTATCTAGATTTAACACATAATTTTTTATTTTTTATTTTGGTTTTTATTCTTTTATTTTGTTAGTTAGTTTCGATCCCTTGATTTTTTTCGGTCCTTCTAAGATAGTTTTAATTTTTTTATTTGTATCTATACACCTTTGCTCTTTGTTTAGATTTTTAATTTTTATTGTTATTTTTATTTGTATTAAATGCAACTCGCGTAAAAAAATATAGTAAGTTTAACTTTGGTGGTGCAAAATAAGAGTGAAACTCTTTCCTATGCATGTATAGTTAAACGTGAAATATTTGAAACACTATTGTCGATGACTTTTTCGTTTTGTCTTATTTGAAGCAATAAAAGTTATTTTAATGGGCACTAAAAAAGTAAAACCCCACTAACAATTCTTGGTTTTTGTCTTATTTAAGAGTATTATAATTATTGTACTATGCACAAAAATAAAATAAAAAATTAAAAATACCTTTGATACCATGACATTATTTTAAACATATTTTACATAATAAAATGAATATATAAAAAACTATTCTATATTTTTAGAAGTTTTACAACGCCGCACGCACCATCTGAAATGTGCATGCGCTCTGAAATTAACGTTGTGCCCGAAGACGCGCCAACAACACTGCTACAGAAAATATAATAAAAAATTGGCAAATTACCAATACACCGTTATAGCCAACTTTTGGATTTTGTCTTATAAGGGTATCGAAGCTTAAGTTGACTGAGAGACCATGGTTATAAAAAAAATGTATAAGTGAAAGGAAAAAAAACTATAAGATTGAAAGCACTGTTGCAATCCATATTATTTTTTAAAAAATTCGGATTAGAAATTAGTTATGGTGTGCTTAAGTTGGTCCAGAGATTCCAATTATTAAAAAAATGTATAAATGAATAAAACAAAAGTATAAGGAAAAAAAATATCAGCGGGAAAGCAGTTTAGAAGAAAAAAAATGGGTTCAGAGATGTCATGGTACACATAAGTTGGTCTGAACACCCTGGTTATCAAAAAAATTGGACATGAGAATTAATCGTGGGGCACTTAAGACACCCCGGTTATAAAAACAGAAAAACAAAAAAAAACAATATATAAGTGGAAAAAGAAAAAAGAATATAAAAAAAGTATAATGGGCAAAAAAATGTTTTTGGGGAAAAACATAATAAGAAAAAGAATAAAAATTGTCACGACCCGATTCCTGGATTCAGTGATCGAGCACATAGGCATGGTCCCCCTCCAAGGTCCCACACCTATGCGAACCCAAACTTACACACAAACTTATCATTCAACTTCGAATTGACGCAATGGAAATATCAAAATAGATTTCAATACATATTTCAATTGTCGGAAATATGAAAGTAAACTTTATAACATAATCGATTGTCTTTACACAAGAGTTGATTACATATTGTTTTACTTGTGGAGCACTTACTAGACATATGAACAAAAGTATTAAGTACAACCAAAATAGCAGGTTCCAAGAGTAGGACCAAAATGACCTGCTAGCAAGCTACGACCCTGAAAATAATGAATAATGAGGGGATGAGTTCAACAACTCAGTGAGTAGATAATATCCAATATACACATACGAGATAAATATAACAAAGAGAAGTATATTAACAAATAGGCTCGAAGTTCTTACAACAAGTTTCTCAAATATGTCATAACAAACATGTGATGGTTTCTCAAATAGGTCATAACAAGAATTCAATAGGTAAAGCTCATCAAAAAATCAGAATACAATGAGCATGAGACTTCGTACTGTGGGATGATCAATCCACACAGGTTGGTGACTCCCCTGACCAACTAGGGTTTCAGATACGATGTGCACAAAGGCTAACACTACCCTGTTAGCATGGGTATTCTGACTGGCATACCATAAGCATATCTTGTAATCAAACAAACATATTCATATCTCAAGGCTCAACTCATGGTATCAATCAAATGAGGAGCTATATAGGCTCATATCAAGAACGTATATTCAACAAATGATTATGCTTTATCGTATCAGAATATAATCAAGGTATATATTATCAAAAAGCATAATCCAATTCATACTAGCAAATTCAAATATTTATACTATTTCTCATGCATATTAAATATTATCCACTCACCTGACTCAAAAGCAAATAAGGTTCAGAAGCAGAGTGTTGACGAAATCTTACTGATGTCCCGCAGGTAGAATATCGGGATTATCTGAATATATAAAAGAAGATATACTCAAAATGACTCAAAAGAAGTAAAATACTTTTAATAACATATCTAAGAGTTCAAATCATAATCCTATATGTTTTTAAATCAAACTATCCATTTTTCGCAAAACCTAAAACAAAGGTTTCTTTCAAAATCTAATTCCAAATACATAACTCATAAATTGATAATAATCTATCCAATTGGCTTCAATTCTCCATCAAACCAATCTGAAATGCTATTATTTCATCTAGGGACCATTCTGAATTTTCCTCATATTTTTAGGGCCAAATCGTAATTTTACCAAATTGAAGGACTAAATTGAACTCCTCTTAAATTCACAACTATAATAAAATTTTGTCCATAATTCATCCTCAATTATGTCCAGAATTTCGAATTTCACCCCAGGGACCAAACTGTAATTTTTCTAAAGTTCGGGGATCAAACTGTAATTTTCACAAAAGGACCAAAATGACATTTCGTCATCTTCAACCTCAGCCCAGAATTTTCAGCAAGGGATTTCGAAATTTATCAACATTATTCACCATTTTCTTAAACCAAACATCTCAAAACTTCAAAATCATTTACAATCAACTAATTAAACCATTACCCAACACATTCAACCCTTAACATCTCTATTAATTCATCAATCAAACCCAAATAAATTTCTCAAATCCTAACAATCAATACAAACCAAATCATAGCTAATAATCACATTTATACATAAATAAACACACATATTACCTTAACCACTTATTTCTTCTTTTCTCCTCCTCTTCTCTTTCCCTCTTTTCTCTTCTTCTTCTTCTTTCTTCCTCTCTTCTCGATTCTCTCTCTAATTGCAGATCTATTTCCCTTCTTTTCTCTTTTCCTTTTCTTTTCTCTTCTTTTTCCATTTATATTTATAAGCTTATGCAATTACCACAACACCCTTAACCTAATTCTAAGCCACTAAGGGCATTCATGTATTTTCCTTTTTAAATTTCCAAAATACTACAAAAATAAACATAATAAGGAAAAAACTGAAAAAAATAAACTTAATAAGGAAAAAAATGAAAAAAAGGTAAAAAAGAAGAAAAAACAAGGGAAAAAAACATTGTTGTGGGAAAGCACTATTGCAACCAACAATATTATGTGTGGAGAGCTACAGTACTTTCTCCACACCATATACAATCTATATCGCTTAAAAAAATAAATTTGATCCAGAAATTAGTCATGGTGTGCTTAAACTGACCCGGAGACACCGAGATACCAAAAACAATTGATCCGATGATAAGGAAAAAAATGTATAAGTGAACAAAAAAAGTATAAGGAAAAAAAATTAGAAAAAATAATAAATTGATCAGGGGATTAGTCATGGTGCATGCAAGGTGGCCTGAACACCCCGGTTATAAAAAAAAATGGTCCGGGGATTAGTTATCATAGCAATCCATATTGTTTTAAAAACAAATTCGGCCTGAGAATTAGTTGTGGTGTACATAGACTGCCCCGTAAACCCTGGTTATAAAAAAAAATATACAAGTGAACAAAACAAAAATATAAGAAAAGCACTTTAGAAAAAAAAATGGGTCGAAGGATTAGTCTTGGTACACATAAACTGGTATAGAAACCCTGGTTATAACAAATAAATTGGATCCGGGGATTAATTGTGACGCGCTATAGCTAGCCAGGAAAAAAAAATTCATGGGAAAAAAATAATTACAAAAAAACAAAAAAACAATAAAAAATTGGATTTGAGAATTAATCGTGATGCATTTAAGCTAGCCCGGATATCTCGATCATACATATATAAGTGGAAAAAGAAAAAAAAAATATAACCAGGAAAAAAAATTCTTGAAAAAAATGGAAAAAAAATATAATCGGGAAAAAAAGCTATAAAAAAAATTGGATCCAAGGATTAATCATGGTGCCTTTAAGCTTATCAGACACTCTGACTATACAAAATAAATATATATAAGTAAAAAAAAGTATAACTAGGAAAAAATTATTTCATGGGATAATATGAAAAAAAATTAGGAAAAAAACATAATAACAGAAAAAAAAGGCAAGAGAAAAAAATAATTAGAAAAAAATAATAAAAAAACAAGCAAGAAAAGCAACAAACGAAAAATGAAAAAGAAAAAGAAAATCGTAATTTGGAAGCAAAAAAAGAAAGCAAAAGCAAAAAAAAATCAATGTTGAAATCTACAGTAAAATGTCGGTAAACAAAAGCTATAAAAAAATTGAATCCGAGGATTAATCATGGTGTCTTTAAGCTTATAAGACACTCGACTATACTAGAATAAATAAATTATATATATATAAGTAAAAAAAGTATAACCGGAAAAAATATTTGATGGGAAAATATGAAAAAACATAATAACAGGAAAAAAAGGCAAGAGAAAAAAATAATTACAAAAAATAATAAAAAGAAAGAAAGAAAGAAATGCAAGAAACGAAAAATGAAAAAGAAAAAGAAAAAAAGAAAATCGTAATTTGAAAGCAAAAAACGAAAGCAAAAGGAGAAAAGTAATTTCCCGCACATTTTAAATCATTCTGCTCAACATAAAAACAAAAAGGA
>CM063597.1:3947397-4103026 GCA_032356905.1 Salix exigua | reverse complement strand
TGGAAAGCTAACAGAAAGGGCTATAAATATGTGTCTAATAGCCTTCTCCAAAAACGCCAGAAATAGGGTTAAATTGCAGTCCAAGTTAGCTTCAAATCTGTCTTGCAATATTTTCCGAGATTGTGTTTTGTTCTTCTTGTTTTAGATTTCAGTTTTATTTTAGTTGTAAAACTTATTATTCCAATTTGATTCAGGTTATTTCATGTTTATTAAAGTGTTTTTATATATAATTATGGTTGGCTAATCTCTTTCTTGGATCCAAATCAAGGATGATGGTGATTGAGGTGAGTTCTTTAAGATATGAATGAATCTTAATGTCTATCTTCACTTTTTCTTCATGAATGTTTTGTTATTGCAAAGAAATTTTAGAAATCATCTAAGTAATGTTATAATCTTGAATTTTTATGAACAAAACTTAGTTTTGGTATAGAGATTGTTTGATTCAATGTCTTACTTAATATGAAAACACTCGTTTATTCTTAAGCAATAATCATCTTCATGTTTTAGATCTTCATTGTAATATCTTCCGACCTAATATCACCATCGTTGATATTAGGTTGAGTTATCTTATATATGTTGAAGGATTCACCAATACATCACCATCAAAATTGATTTGGAACCAAGACTTACCTTTTCTTATCATTTAAATCTAATTACTCTCTTTTATCTTAGAAAACAAATTCATTCATCATTCTCCTAAAATATTTTTGTTGTTACCTAGCTTAATTTATAAATCTAGCTCTCTGTGGATATGACCTCGATCTTACCGAGTTAATTGCTACATCGCACACTCATGCACTTGTGAGTTAAAACAAGCCGATCATAAATAGCGGTCAAGCGACCACCCCTTTGCCTTTTCTCAATCTCCTCCTCCAATTGCTTCGGTGTTCCTCTGTAGAATGGAAAAGCATCCGCCCCATAGGCTCGTCAAGTGCATCCGAGCTTCCTTGGTAATGGTCCGGCCACTTGGGCCAATGGCTACAGTTGTAGGAATGCCTTGAATCTTGAATTTCTTGTTCAGATTTGTTTCCTTCCATCACCAAATGGAAGGGCTAGCCAAGGCATTTCTGAATAGAACTTATCAAAGGTGGATTGATCTCGTGTCACTTGAGATGAAGATCACCTCAAATGCACTCGCCTTTTGCTTTAATTGTGTGGTATGATTCAATTAGCTTGGGCGAAAGGCACGACAGGAGGGCACCATTGAGTGAGAAGTACAGAAGAATGTTCTTTCCAACTAGACCAGATACTGAGGACCTAGTCAAGAGCAAACCATTCGAATTATATAAACGACCTTTGCTAATGAATTCAATTCTTGATAATAAGCAAGTTATTGAAAGTAATGCAATAACAACATGCAAATTACCTTGGAACCACTTTTGTCAATCACAAAATCATTTTCCCCATCAACCAAAACCGACTCAAGCGTCTGCGATTCCGGTTTTGCCTTTTCAATCGCAGACTAGTGTTGGGAGAAACAACAATACTCAACACTCCCTCTTTGTGTGAATCTATAGGAAACTTCTAAATAGAAGCAGAATATATGCGGAAAAATATATCCAAAAATCACAAGCACAACACGCAAATTTTTACGTGGAAAACCTTCCCGATATGAGAAAGAAAAACCACGGGACCGTAGTCCACTCAAACACTTCCACTATCACAAATAATGGGTTCACAATATAAATCATCAAGATTAAACTATTCTTGGAATACAACAAGAATTAAAGAGAACAAAGTTGAGAGAAGGCTCACAAACTGACAGACCCAATTTTTGTCAAGCAGATTAACTTCCACAGCTCCAATCTTCAATCTAACCGTTCAGAATGAAGATCAATGTGTCTGGAAGCTGCTGTCCAAATTTCAACCCGATCCAACGGTTAACGAGTTGGAAATCAAAGTAAAAAGACAGAGTGTTCTCGCTGCCTCCTTCACCCTTTTTCTCTCGGCTCTCTCTCCTTTTTTCTTCTCTTTTCTTATCCGATTTTGTTCTCCTTGGCAGCTCAAAATAATTGTGCCCTGCCCTTCTAATTGGGTACATTTATGTGGGCTAAATCCACACAAATATTTGGGTTATCCTCCTCCTAAGAGGGAAACTCAAACCCAACAAATCTCCCCTTCCCGACTAGGTGGAGGGATTCGCCATCCCGGCGATCGAGCAACATGTCTCAAGCTTCTCCCTTGTTAGAGCCTTCATTAGCATATCCGAACCATTATCATCGGTGTGAATTTTCTCAAGAGTTAACAACTTATCATTGAGAGTATCTCTTATCCAATGATACCTTACATCGATATGTTTCGATCTTGAATGAAATGAAGAGTTCTTTGCAAGGTGGATAGTACTCTGATTATCACAAAACAACACATTGTTGTTGTTTGAGACCAAGCTCCTGTAAAAACCTTTTCATCCATAGCAACTCTTTACAAGCTTCCGTTGCTGCAATCAACTCTGCTCGGCTTGTAGAAAGTGCAATGCATTTTTGTAACCTTGATCGCCAAGAAACAGCTCCTCCGAGAAGGTGATCAAGTAACCCGAGTAGACTTACGGGTATCCATATCTCCAGCCATATCGGAATCCGTGTAGCCAACCAACATTGGTTCACCACTCCCAAAGCTAAGACACATCTTGGAAGTCCTCGTAGATATCTCATAATCCACTTCACCGCATTCCAATGTTCTTTTCCTGGATTTGAAAGAAACCGGCTAACAACACCAATCGCATGAGCTATATCTGGCCTCGTACAAACCATTACATACATCAAGCTTCCTACTGCTGAGGCATATGGAATTCTTTCCATATCTTCCTTCTCTTCATCTCGTCGAAGGGCTTTGCTTTGTGCTCAACTTAAAGTGTGTAGCAAGAGGAGAGCTAACCACTTTAGCATTGTTCATGTTGAACCTCTCAAGCACTTTTTCAATGTATTGCTCTTGTGATATAAATAGCTTCTTATCTTTTCGGATCTATGAATACGAACCCCAAGAATCGCTTGCTCGCCCCAAGTCCTTCATTGCAAATGACTGACTTAATCGCTTCTTCAACTTGTCAATTCTTGAAGAATCCATGCCAACAATCAACATATCATCAACATAAAGCAATAAAATAATGAAATCACCATCGGAGAATTTTTGCATAAAACACAATGGTCGAAGTAGTCTTTTGTAGCCTTGCTCCTCCATAATGAGACTCAAACTTCTTATACCATTGTCTAGGTGCCTGCTTCAAACCATAAAGACTTTTCTTGAGCCGACACACATAGTCCTCTTTTCCTTTTACCTTAAAACCCTCTCGTTGCTCCATATAAATCTCTTCCTCCAAATCACCATGAAGGAAGGCGGCTTTCACATCCATTTGTTCAACCTCTAAGTCTAGACTAGTCGCTAAACCAAGAACAACATGGATGGATGACATCTTCACAACTCGAGAGAAAATCTCATCAAAGTCAATGCCTTTTCTCTGCTCGAATCCCTTCACAACCAGTCTAGCTTTATACCGTGGTTGTGAAGTGTATTCTTCCTCGCTTCACCTTGTAAATCCACCTGTTTGTCAAGGCTCTCTTACCCTTTGGTAGCTTCACCAAATCAAAGGTGTGATTGTCATGCAATGACTTCATCTCATCTTGCATAGCATCAATCCACTTTGACTTGTGTTCATCTTCCATGGCTTCGCGATAACACTCGGGCTCTCCCCGTCATTTAATAACACGTACTCATTTACGTAATACCGAGTGGAAGGATGTCGATCTCGGTAGACCTTCCGGGTGGAACATCCGGTGGTATCTCCGGTATCGGCAACTCATCATGAGATTCATCCTGTAAGGAACATCCGTATCATCCGGAACTTGGAGGTCATTCTGAACATCATGTTCAATTTGTGCCTGGCAAATCTATCAAAGAAGGTGAATCCAAGTCAATCAAACAATCATTATATCGAGGCACTACCTTTTCTCGTCTTCTCAATATCATGTATAGTTTGATCTTCCATAAACACAACATCTCGACTTCTCACAAGTTTCTTCTCAACTGGATCATACAACTCAGTAACCAAACTCATCTAGGCCATAACCTAGAAAGATACACTCGTCGGGTCTTCACATCCGGTTCGATCTCTCATCTTTGGGAATATGCACAAATGCCTTACATCCAAAGACACGCAAATGATCATAAGAAACATCTTTGCCATTCCATACCTCGTCTGGTACATCAAATCGAAGAGGAACACATGGAGTGAGATTAAGAACATGTACTCTTGTGTTCAAAGCCTCCCCAAAAGGAGTTTGGCAACTGTGATTGTGAAAGCAAACATCTTACTCTCTCAACCGAGTCCTGTTCATTCTTTCAACCAATCCATTCAAGCTGAGGAGTCTTTGGAGGTGTTCTTTGATGACGAATACCCTGTTGCTGCAATACTCATCAAAAGGACCCAAATACTCTCCCCATTATACTGTTCGATGCACCTCAACTTCTTCCCGCTTTGTCTCTCAATCAA
Source organism: Salix exigua (assembly GCA_032356905.1). Lineage (NCBI taxonomy): Eukaryota > Viridiplantae > Streptophyta > Magnoliopsida > Malpighiales > Salicaceae > Salix > Salix exigua. The sequence goes on along the minus strand of CM063597.1, from coordinate 4,098,540 downwards.
GCCGGAATTGCTTAAACACATCAAATACTTGATCTTTGCTTTTCAAGGTATATACCCATAATTTCCTTGAATGATCATCTATGAAAGTCACAAAGTAAAGGCAACCAACAAGTGTTTTAGTCTTCATAGGCCCACATACATCTCGAATGTACAAGATCAAGTATATCTGTCTTTCTAGCGAAGGGAACTCTTAAAGGAAACCCTGCTTTGCTTACACACTAAGCAAGTGTGTGCATTTTTCAAGGATGCACTCTTCATTCCTCGCTAGCAAATTCTTCTTGGCCAATAATTCCAAGCCTTTCTCACTCACATGAGCAAGTCTCTTATGCCATAGTTACGTAGAAGACTCATCATCCATTGCATTAATAATGTCTTTGGAGAATTTTGCTTCTAACATATACAAAGTAGAAAGCTTATAAGCTCGAGCAATAACCATAGCACCTCTAGTGAGCTTCCACTCGACCATTATGAAAAATGCTGCAATACCCTTCATCATCAAGTTTGCCTACAGATATCAAGTTCAAACGGATGTCGGGAATATGCTTCATATCATGAAGAATTAACTTCATGCCATTACTCATCTCCAAGCACACATCTCCAATGCCGACAATATTGGTCAAGTCATCATTGCCCATCTTTACTCGTCCCAAAGTCACCTAGCATGTATAGGAAGTGAAGAAATCTTGTCTGGATGTAACATGAGTTGAAGCACCACTATCAATCACCCAACTGGTCTCATGACATGCAAAATTAATGACATCATCATCATAAGCAGTGAAGAAATCTCCGAAGTAGTGGTGGCAACTCTATCACCATTCTTGCCATCTTTATTTTGTATCTCCTTCCCTTTCTCTTTATTCTCTCTCTTCAACTGTCTGCAATATTTCTTGATATGCCCTTTCATGCCACAGTGATGACACTCAACATTGGCAAACCTGTTTGACTTGTTTCTAGCTATTATCTCTATTTTTCGGACCTCTGCTCTTACTCCTCCCCTTCTTTCTATAACCAACACCTCGATCGTGAAGAGGATCCTTGTGATTTTCTTCTCATCTCTTCATTCAATAGACTACTTTTAGCCAAATCCATATTGATTTCACCATTCGAGCTGAGTTAAATAATGACATTCTAAATGTCTCCCAAGAGTTCGACAATGTACCAAGTAAACATAACCCTTGAACCTCTTCATCAAACTTGATACCCATCCCGACAAGTCGATTAATAATTCCTTGGAAAGTGTTCAAGTGATCCGTTAAGGGAGTTCCATCTTGGTATCTCAAATACATCAATTGCTTCATCAAAAACATTTTACTATGCCCGGTCTTACGAGCATACAACTCCTCAAGTTTTTTCCAAAGTGTGCGTGCATGTGTCTCACCCTCAATATGATTCAACACATTATCATCTACCCACTGTCTAAGATATCCACATACTTGTCTATGCATCAAAGTCCATTCTTCATCAGATTTATTTTCTGGCTTCTCAGACGCAAACACGAGTAAATGAAATTGTTTCACATAAAGCAGGTCTTCCATTTTACCTTTCCATATATTATAATTTGAACCATTCAAACACACCATTCTACTTAGATTAGCCTCCATTATTCAACACAAGATATTTAGGGTGCTCGATCGCACCAAGCTCTGATACCACTTGTTGGGAGAAACAACAATACTCAACACTCCCTCTTTGTGTGAATCTATAGGAAACTTCTAAATAGAGCAGAATATATGCGGAAAAATATATCCAAAAATCACAAGCACAACACGCAAATTTTTACGTGGAAAACCTTCCCAATATGAGAAGGAAAAACCACGAGACCGTAGTCCACTCAAACACTTCCACTATAAAAATAATGGGTTCACAATATTCTTCCTCAGATCTAACTAAGGGATACAACATAAATCATCAAGATTAAACAATTCTTGGAATACAACAAGAATTAAAGAGAACAAAGTTGAGAGAAGGCTCACAAACTAACAGCCCCGAGTTCTGTCAAGCAGACCAACTTCCACAGCTCCAATCTTCAATCCAACCGTTTAGAATGAAGATCAATGTGTCTGAAAGCTGCTGTCCAAATTTCAACCCGATCCAACGGTTAACGAGTTGGAAATCGAATGAAGAAGACAGAGTGTTATGCTGCCTCCTTCACCCTTTTTCTCTCGGCTCTCTCTCCTTTTTTTCTTCTCTTTTCTTATCTGATTTTGTTCTCCTTGACAGCTCAAAATAATTGTGCTCTGCCCTTCTAATTGGGTACATTTATGTGGGCTAAATCCACACAAATATTTGGGTCATCCTCCTCCTAAGAGGGAAACCCAAACCCAACAGACTAGCTCATCCAGCTTTTCCGGTGTAAATGGGTAGGCTTCAATCCCATGGTCTTCGATTAGTTCAGCTGCATTTGGGTTCAAAGTCTTCCCATCCGAATTTAAAATGACAAGATGAGGGATACCACTTACTTCGAACACCTTCTCAAGACGTTCGCGAGTCTCCGAATCAGAGAAGGGAATAGCAAGCCATGGCATTTTGGAGAAGTATGACTTGAAGGATGCATCGTCTGTGTCAGAAGAAATGAAGACCACCTCAAAGTCCCCCTTGGATGATAGCTGTTCATATACTTCTACCAGCAGTGGAGTGAAATTACGGCATGGCCCGCACCACGAACCAGAGAAATAGAATCCTACAATCTTCCCAACCAAGTTGCTGACCTTAACCTACAAATTAGTGTCTAAAATTATCAGAAGATATATTAACACTTAACGAATCATCATGATTTCCGTTTCTTTCCAGTAAGAGAAGAAAAAAAGAAGAGCTTTTTCTTAATCATAAAAGCTTCAGAAATTGATCATCAATTTGTTTTTCAGCAAGGCTTGCAGTCTTATTTTAACATGATTTCCATCTTAATCACGAGAAAAACCTACAAGTTAGTATAAAAAAAGACGAACTTATAATAAGACAAGGAGAAGTATACTTGAACAAGATCAGAGAAACCCATATGCTAAAAACAGCACCTGATCACCGTTGTTGCGGATGAGAAAGTCCCTCTCTTCTGAAGAAAGAAGCGATGAAAGGTCGTGAGAAACGTCTTCGGTGGCCATAGCTAAGTTATGAACTACTCAGAATTTGCACTCCACTTGCCAACCAGGAATGGGACTACCTGGGTTTAAATAATGTGCACGCCAGGACCAGGAAATTATTGGTCTCACAATGGAGGGTGATGACGAAGACATGATGACGTAGATTCGAGAACGTCAGCGATACATATAAAAAAAATTATTGATTGTAATTTTAATTGATTGTTAAGATTTTTAAAGTATTTTTTTGTTTAGAAAACAAATATAAAAATAATATTCTTTAATTTTCTTAAAAATTATTTTTGATATCAATAAATATAAAAAAAATCAATTAAAAATTAAAAAATCAATTTGTTTTTCAAAAATATTTTGAAAACAAGCAAAATGTGTTAAATTTGTTCCCCATAAATGATTTGTGGATGAGAGAATAGCATCAGATGTGTGATGAGCTTGCTTGTAATATTTGGGTTCTTAGATGTCTTTTCATTAAGCAAATGGTTCTTTAAATACAAACTGGAAATCCAACTGCTTCAGATCATGACCATGACCTCCCTTTTAAACCACCCATTACTCTTAATTAAACACACAGAATACTAAATTAATTACACAACTGCATCTGCCACGTGTTGTCATCCTGGCACACCTTCCACAGCCATGTGTAACCTGATCCTGTCAAGTGACCATGAGGCTCATAGCAATGTGTCCCTTTAATTTAACCTTCACTCCCTTTCATTTGAAATTTTCATTGACAATTAGTTTTGTAATATCACAATTAATATTTCTGTAAGAAAGTTAATTGAAATTTAGAGGCGAGAACTTAGAAATCTGCAGGGAATTCAACATCATTGCCATGAAAATTAGTGAGCAACTTTAATAAAAGATTTCTGCTTTTGACTGGTAAATCATTGCCATGAAAATAAGTGAGCAACTTTAATAAAATATTTCTGCTTTTGACTGGTAAATCATTGCCATGAAAATAAGTGATAGAACTCAATGATTGTAACCCATTGTATTCTCACCTTTTGCCTTGTTTTATTGTGTTCAATGTGAAGAATTTTAGAGGACACCATCAAGTGTGAGATTTGTTATTTTTAATTTGTATTTTTCATGAAAATATTTTAAAATAATATCAAAACCTTGAATTAACCGCCACGAAATTTCTCAATAAACAATGAGCTAAAGCATAATTCGAAATCAGCTTACAAGATGCATGCATATAAAATCTTATCATTCTATAAGATACGCAACAAAAAACGTCCTTCCAACAAAAGACACAGAAATCAAAAGGGATCCTCGCTAAACTAAGATAGCCGCTTAAGAGGAAGCTTGAGACTTCTTAGACTTGCTGGTTGCTAGCTGGGTCTCGGGCTGCAATACCAGCAAACAGAATTAGAATGGAAGAACAAAAAACACTTGTTATATTAATTAAATCATCTACCAATTAGAAAGAGATAAATTACCTCTTTCTTAACGGGCTCTTCCTTTTCAGACAAAGTCAACTCAATGTGGCAAGGACTGGACATGTAAGCTGGATAGGGAAAAAAAAGATTCCTGTGAATAAAGAGGGAAATGTACTTGTAAATTAACTAATACGGATCCAATCAAAAGAAGCATACGATTAATTCTTCCATGAGCCCGGTAAGTACGACGCCTCTGCTTCTGTGCCTGATTCACCTGGATGTGAGAAATGTAGAGAGCATCCACATCCAAACCCTTGACCTGGAAAAGTAATGTCAGTAAAATGGCAAGCAGAAGATGATGAGAAGATGACACGAATGAGAAGGTTGATATACCTCGGCATTGCTCTCTGCATTCTTAAGTAAATCCAGGATGAACTTGGCAGACTTGGCAGGCCATCGTCCTTGTCCGTTAGAGTGCCTGTTCTTTGCTTGTGCAGTACGTCCAACTCCACCACAGAATCGTCGGAATGGAATGGCCTGTTTGTGTGCCATAACATCTTCCAAATACCTCTTAGCCTTGACAAGAGGCATCTTCTTTAGAGAAAAAGCTGTCTCCCTTGTATTCTGCATAACATTAAAAAGGATGCACATGTCAGACCAAGCTTAGAAAATCTGTCAATGGAGAAAACATAATCACAATCTCGTCGTCCATTGCATGTAATGACCAGCTGGTTCTTAAAAATACAGTACTTAAGCCAATTGCGAGAAAGTGATAATCAGAAACAATGGTCAGAGTAACATTGGATGGAAATCCATACATGCATGAAAAAACATAAAAATGATATTATTTGTTCCATCATTTACTGAACCTTAAGCCACCAATAGCAACAGAGGTTCACCCAATAACAATGCAATTAATTTTCCTGAAATTTATGAGAGCCCTGTTCACAAAAAGGCAACAAGACACTGCTTTTTTTATCAGGTTATGATTCAAAACAAAAAAAAAATGTATGTTTTTTTGGTGGTTACACCCAAAAGAATTTCAATCATAGACGAAATGAAGAAAAACATACAGTGCTGTCCATTACTTGGTAATGAGATATTCAATAACTCACTTCTCAAATCTTCCGAGTGACCTTGTTTACCAGAAAAGTGATTTCTTTTCTACTTGATTCAAATTGCCAACAACAGAAGATACAACTAACCACACAATCAGATAACCTAAACAAAGATTGGTGTTTATTAAATTTGGGACTTCACACTCCTCGTAACAAATAGTCCCAGCCATAATATGATTTAAGTTATTTCCTGAAGGAGCGAGGACACAACATGTATTTAACCAGTTGCAACGCAAATAACTCTTCAACAAAGGCAAAAATAGGTCAAAATATCAATCAACACCGGCATTATCCAAAACATGTATGCTAATTAATTGAACCTATCAAAAATTATTCACATAAACAAAATTGTATCAAGAAAATGTTCCATTGTTTACTGAACCTTCTGCCACAGAAAAAAGCAGGGGTTCACCCAATAACATTGAAAGTGATTTCCCTGAAGTTTACGAGAGACCTGTTCACACAGGCAACAGACCCCTGCTTTTTTAATCAGGTTTTACTAACAAATCAATTATGTTGTTCTTCAAATAACAATGGCCATACAAAACAAACCAGCATAAAGCAAAACGCGTGTACTAATTAATTAAACCTATCAACAACTACTCATATAAACGATATTTTAGTATCAAAATGTGTCATCGTTTACTGAACCTTCAGGCACAAAGAAAAATAACAGAGGTTCACCCAATAACAATGAAACTGATTTCCCTGAAGTTTACGAGAGACCTGTTCACACAGGCAACAGACCCCTGCTTTTTTCATCAGGTTTAACTAATCATCAACTTTTTTGTTATTCGTATAATAACATCCATACAAAACAAAACCCATCAGAGCTCTACACTCAGTACCTTGAAGTGAACTCTGAGGTTAGAGCCCCTTGCCTTGCAAGCTGCAAAAAATGTACAGACACAAAAACATCAAATTATGATCTCCTTGAGTGATAAGCACGCACGGGAAATCCAAATAGAGAAATATTAGTTGACTTACATTTGGTGGGGTTATCAGGCTCTCTAGAGTACTTAACCTGAAAAAAGAAAACAAGGGACATAGTGTGATTTAGTGATGCGGAGATTCAAATTAAGAAAGATGGAAAGAGAAGCCGAGAATTACCATGGTGGCTGACCCTTCTGCCTTGTCGAAGCTAGAGAGACGTTGATTTGGTGGCTCTAGCAGAGGAGAGGCAGACAGGTAGCTGCGTACGGTATATATAGGGTTGCGAAATGAAAGAAACCCTAATTCTTGCTGCGGACTGACTTCAACGCTGCTCCTTCTGGGCTTCGGGTTTTTTATTCGGCTTCATGTCTTCTGAAGCCCACCTCTCTCTTCTGTTTTGTTTTTGGTGTAGCATGTTTTATTTTTTTTATTTTTACTACGTTTTATTTTTAATAATTTTAAATGTTGACGTTAAAAATTTAAAATATTTTTAAAAAATATATAACACCATAAAATAAAATAAAATAGCACAAAGACCTAATAATAAAGTATATGAAAGATTCAATAGCCTACTAATTAAGAAGTATTTTTATCTTGTTACACAAGATAATTCATGCTTTCATACATTTCTTTTTAATTTAAAACTACAATCCCACATATCAATGTTTTATATTAAAATAATATTTAATATAAGAATTTACATATATCAATAACATGGGTAGCTCCTCCTAGTGTTTACACGAGAATTTCTTGTGATTAAGGAGCATAAATAATAGTGATTATATATATAAGCCAAGGAGGATAAATAATCCTATCCTTTACTTGCTTGGTTTTTAATTTTCTATTGCTTTATTCAAATAGCCAATTCAAATAAATATTGATGTCCTATTTTTTTTTATGATCGAGGTGTCCGGACTATTTTACACGCATCTCGACTATTTCTTGGATCCACTGAACATTTTGTAAATCCAGTGAACATGTAAGACACTGCGGGAGTGACAAGCGTACCGCGCAGGGATGGACCCAGAAGAACATGAAGGGAGGAACCCTCCAGCTCCACTCCCATTGGAATTCGAACCATGTTCGCAAGGAAAAGGATGCTCCCAACAACCACCGAGCCACGACTCTTGCTAGTGATGTCCCATTTTCTAAACGAGCAGGTGGAAGCGGCTCGGATTGCTGGAACCTGAAACCACTTGAAAGATGGTTCAATTAATGTTGATGAATATAGTTCTTAATGATAGCTGAAAAAAGGATTTTCATGCTATGTTATGGAGCACATCATCTTCAGGATCATGGTACCACTTTGTTAAATTTTTGGTCAGCTATGGGATCGGTCATCAAATTAATGATACCATGTTTTCTAACCAATTTTTGTGCAAATATATATCACAGTTGTCAATTTCATTTTGTTTTGATCAAAATATTTTGTACTAGTTAAAAAAACGAGACTAAATAATATCGTTTTTATCTTAGTTTAAATTTCATCTCATTACAATATCAATCATATCTTTTAGTCCAACTATTAGATTGAAATTAAATTTTACATGAAATCTCTTAACATATTTATATATTTTATTTTAAAAATTCAGAACAATCAGAGAATATAATAAACTTACGAGATTGATGATGATATTCTCGTAATATTATAAATATTCATAATTTTGTTCAGAAAAATCATTTTATTATCTCTTTTTAGATTAAATTGCATAATTCTAAATAATTTTATTTTTGGATTTGAACTAATTTTTTTTAATTGATGTATACACATACACACACAAACAGTACAACCCTGAAACGTTTTGAAACCAAATCATTTCGTTCCTATTGAAAAAACAAGGCACTAATGGAAACAAAATTAACAACCTTGGTTTATGGTTTATGCATTGGAAGTTCAAGAATCCAGAGAATTAGAAAGTGTAGCTGGACATAAAGCTAGAGTAAGTAGCGACATCTGCCCAATCTGGGAAAAGGCCTTTCAATCTCTCTACTTCATCATCCAAAACTTGGTCTACCACAGCAACTTCCACCCGCAAGTCATCAGAACTGCTGGCCTGTTCTTTCCAAAGAGAATAGATTACAGAATTGAACTGTGTAATACAATAATCTTTGTAGCCTAACCAAATCAAGGACAGAACTTTACCTCTAACCAGAAAGTCCAGTTTGCTTGGCTGGTTCCACTAAGTCTCAGCATGTAGGATGGCGGACCACCGTCAACTATTTCAGGATCTGTGTGATTTCCATGGTGATTACTTGCTCAGCGGCAAAGAAAATGCTCGTAGGAAAAAGTGGAATCTTAAAATTTCATACCTGGAAGTATGTTGTCTGCAAATGACCAGCTTGATAAAGGACCGGTGATGTTAAGGACTGTAACCCAAACCTCCTCCAGGTCACTAAAAGGACACAACATATGAAGATTAAAATTCACACATCTGAATGCTCTAGGATATAACATACACACACGAGTATTCATGAGAACACAAGGTTAAATTTGAATTTCAAACTGCACTTTTTTTAGTTATTTCACTCCTGATGCAGACGCTTCAAATTTCTGCCCCGCGTCTAGGATTTATAGAGCTTCTACCAATTATCCATTAAACATATAATGCAAAAACACATGTTACCCAATATATGTATAACTAAATCAGGCGAAAAAACATATAAACAGTTTGGACATTTGAAAGAGCAATAATTTTGTTAAGGCAACATCAAGATCTTTCAACATGGTCCCATGGTTTGAGTGGGTGTAGCTGCTCTAGACAGCATACCCTCACATGGAATAATCCATGCTCAAATTCCTCTCCATAGTGCGCGCACTGCACTACTGTCAAAAAATGTCCAACAGTTAATTGCATGACCAGACAGTTGAACTAGGAGCATACCCACATCCTATCCCTCCAAACTGAGGGTGCACAAACTCATAGAAGTAGATTTTTGGAGCACAAAACAACATTTCATGCACTTCCATGATCATTAGTTCATTCTACTTACCCCAAGGAAAATTCCAAGTAAACTCTCCGAGATCTATCACTAGAGATGGTATGCGGCTTGTAAATAGATAAGTGGGGGAAATATCTATATTGTTTAAAAATGCCATCACTCCTTGCAGGGAACTTTAAGGTTTGCGAAAACAAAAGAGACACTGGAAAACTTCCCTGCCAAAGAAATTAAAGAAAGAAAGTTACACAAAATAAAGGTTTGTCTATGAATTTGAAGGCTTTGCAATCATTATAGAACATGTAATTGAAAACTAACTTGCCCTTGCTGGGCACTAAAATTAAATCTACCAATCCAGTGGAAGAAGAGAAAACCTGACATTACTTCAGTGTTCAGAATATGATACTATCCCCCATTTGTTTCAACGAGGCTGTTATGAAAAATGCCCCGGGACGGGGGGAGAGGAAAGATCAACAAATTAAAAGGAAATTATCACATGCTTCCAGATTTAAGCCAACCATCTGTTGTGGATGCCTTTGCAAGTTTTATAACTTGTATCTTGATGAGGCAAAAGAGCCATCTCAAAACATAAATTTGACATAGCACTAGCTACAGCCATCAGGAGCAAAATTTGCTTACCAGCCAAGTCTCTCGGGAAGACATATCAGCAATTTCAAAAGAGAACTCTTTGCCCATGTACAGTCCCTTTGCCACTTCAGGAGCATAGTTGAAAAGAAATGATAAAGAATTGGAATCTAAAACAGCAAATTCATAGCTGGAGTTCACAATCCTATTTGCATCTGTCAATCAACACAGGAAAAAGTAGTTTTCAGGCAAGATGGCTGAGAAAGGGGGTTTTAGAAACAGAACGAATCAAGAAGCTAGCAACAGAGCTAATGGTTGAGCTCTGTTCCTACTCACACATCAATTGCTGTCTAGCAGTTCTAACTGGCTAAAGTTTTAGAAGGCCTTAAAGATCAAGTGCTCTCATCTTCATACCTGTAGTAACAAGTGTATGCTGAAAAACAACCCTTTTTGGTGCAAGATTGCTGTATGGAAAGCATTGAGATGACAAAGCCAGAGCAAGCAGACTAACATGCAACAAGAGCTGCAAGATTGAAAATCGAGCTAACCAGTGACTACAAACAGGTATTAGTGGGCCCACACACAAACCAGTTGCAACACCAATTGCTGCTGCCACTAAAACATCAGTAACATAAAACCCTGCAAGTACAGATCTGAGAATCATAACCCACAACTATAATTGATTGCTCAACTATAATGAATCATAACCCACAACTTAATCATAACCTGCAAGTACAGTCATATAATATGCAATGAAAGCAGTCAATATAAAGTCTATCCAATCAAATGAAGCGTTATATCTAAAATTATTAACATTTGAACCTAAGACAAAAAAATATATAATGAAACGACAATTCATTTATCAATCAGTGAGAAATATATAACAGGCCAATTCTTCCTTTTTACACCTATCCAAAATTTCTCGACAATAGCAGTGTAAGAATATACCAGGATCTCCGAGTCCATGAATTCAACAAAAGGCGAGAAGATTAATGGTAACTTTATGTACTATGCAATTTTCACTTGCTGACAATATTATTTATACAAAATTCAATTTTACAATTAAAATGTGAGAAGTGAACACATTGATCCAAAAGTTTCACCGTCTCAAGTTCACAAGCAAAACTGGAAATAATGCAATTGAAAAGGCAGATATAAATGACATCAGAATAAATAGTCAGGAATACTAACCATAGGGAGGTGGGAGAAAACCTATCATACCCATCTTCTCGATCAAAAATTGGATTACAAATCCACTAAAATAAACTGAGTAAGTGAGACATGGAATTAGAGGTATTACATAAAAAACTGCTGGCCTGAAAGAAAGAGCATGAGTCAGACCATTTCTGATTATTTCACTGCCATTTGTCACCATTTCCAAATAGAAAGTCACTAAAATACAACAAAAAAAAGGGACTTTAATGTGAGAAAAAAGAGCAAAGAGACAACAATCTATAGTTCCATTTGGCATGCTATCACCACTATCTTCTTTCAAGTCTTCTTGTAAACAAAAATAAAAGAGGAAAGAAACCCTTAAAAATAATAAGGGAAATGAGTGCCAAAACATCCAACCCAGAAAACAAAACAGTGAAACAGAGAAACAAGGATTGAGCTCTCAAAATGTTCCAGAGTTAGCTAAGACATGACATGCCATCAACAAGCTGCACTTTGGATCCAACGAAACAACAGCCCAAGTCGTGTGCAGCAGAAAACAACATGATGCTTTTCAACAGAACAGTCAGTTAAGCCCGAGAGCTGATATTTTGAGGCATGCTTCAACATTTAGAGAAAAAATAACATTTCAAAGAGTAGTGAGACATATTAACATCTTAACAAATTAAAGTCTCCGAACACAACATCAGAAACCAGCAATGAGATACATGCAACTTCTAAATGATAAGCAAATGGGAAGAAAAATCCAAGTAAACATTCACAAGAAGGAATTTGATTGAGATCCATCAAAATCAGTACCTGAGTGATTGAAGATGATCATAGGACTTGACAGATAGGGAAAAGAAGATCCATGCAGGAATCATAGATACTGACACAATAAAGGTCAAAAACCCTCCACCGAGCCCAGCTACCAGATAGGCCTGCCCATACTATAGTTAGCGAATTTTGGAAACTTTCTAAATCTAGAAGCCACAAAGATTTCTTCAAAATAGTAAACTTAATACCGAAGTTACGCAAGCATAAAATCCAAATGCTCCCCAAAACCTTGCTTCTTCAGATAGAGCCTACAAAATACAATCTATTTCAGATATCTACTAGCTTCAGTGATGGATGGTGCTCCTGCATTAGATTTAACACCCGTCCAAAGGACGCATACACAACTCCAACAAACTCCAAGTAAGGCATAATTCTACTAGACAATTTAAAATAAGGGGGAAATCAAAGTTGTTAAATTCGCTTTTTGACACGACATGAAAACATAATATAAAATCGGATTATAAAATCACAAGTATATTTTTTTTATTATATATTGACAATTTTGGCCAATAATTAAATTGCATTAAAATCTGATAAAGAGAGTCAACAATATTATAATCAATTAGTGATCTAAAAAAAAAAATAGCATAAATTAGTAAATGACAGTAAGTACACAAGACCCCTGTGACAACTTGGTTGTTCTCATTATAACAAATTATAATGAACCTCTTTTAAGTCACAAGCTAATGAGTCAAATTAGTAATTAACTAGCATAAGTCTAATAATTAAAATAAATTGTTAAACAATGTTTAATGCGCCAGAAAAAAATTAAATTGCAAATAATTTTTTAACATTAAATAAATAAAATATGATAATAAAAACAAAGTATTCATTATAAAATTTTTCCATGTAGTCTAAATCTCTAATCTTCTCAAATTCCTAGTAGATTTCAGTCATGATTTCAAGCATATAATTCTCTCTCGTATAAATAAATTACTGAGTTAATCATATATATTTGAAAATATTGAGATGTTTAGTTTCCCTCCTATTTAGAATCACAACAAAATTTTACTTGCAACCCTAGATCTGTCCAAAAAAATACACGTATGTCTAGTTTGACAAATTTAACAAGATTTATGTAGTAACTTTGACTCTCTAAAATAATATGTTTTTGAACTTTGTTTAATTTAATAATTTAACAAAATATATTTTCATGTATCAAATATTTCCCTATAAAATTTCAACTACATCCAATATATAGTTTGAAAGATATGTTTAATCTCACAAAATTGTCAACAAATATTATAAGGCCAAATTCAAAACTAATTTGGTTATTCATATCACAAATTTAGTAAACTCGTAAAATTGTACCGATTTTATTGATTTTACCAATTTTGCACGAGTCAAGACTGATTGTACCAGTTTTCAAGTTTAGTCCGATTTAGCATGTAAATACATGTTATCTCGTAAAATCATAAGATTTTAAGAGTTAACTCGTAATTTTGACAGCCTTGAGGGAAATACATGATTAGCCATACAATGCAAATCAAAGAGTCCAATGAATCAAATCACTAAAAAATGTGGTGGAAATATTTTATGGAAAGTTTATCTTATAAAGATTGCAATTTGACCCATTAACGGGGAGTCTTGGAAAGAGAACTTGGAAGCAATATTATTGTTCTACTTTATAACACGAAGTTGCCTACTGTTCTCAATGCTCAAAATGCAAGCCAAGATTTTATTTTTACCATTGTGCCAAGCAATGATCCATGTTAACATCGAAAGAAAGAAACTTTACAAGAGAGAAGTAAAACATGTCCATCATCCGCATAAAGTAGCCGATGCAATTCAAGAAAATAGTTTTCAGCAATTCAATTTTGGAGAACTTTTTACAGTTATCAAATAAACAAATCAGATCTACTATTACAATTATTGCTTTACTTTTCAATGAGGCTGTATTAAATGAGAAGTTCAGCAATATAGTAGTCAAGGTAAAGAAAACGACCATAAATTGGCCACAAATCTCTACTAAATGCCATACATATCAAATGTTTGCTCATCCTTAGCAATCAGAGGACTTCTTTCCCCATTTATGAAAACAACTTATCTTCAGATCATGGTTGTCTATTGGTTTTCAATTTTCTATCTTCTTTTATCATATTTTGATGCAGACTTGCATTCAGATCAGTTATTTTGAAATTTCTTTGCGTTGGTGAAGTCAATAAATGTTGTTGCACCACGTGAATACCATATTATATGGTATACTGTATACTCACTCTTATTAGTAACCATAACATATTCCAAAAGAATATGCAACCTACACTGTAAAGTTAGAAAAAAAATCCTGGTTTGCATGCACTTCTAGTCATGTGTGTTAATGTAACAAACATGGCCTGAATAAGTAATTAATTGACAATTATATAATATCTAATTGCACCTCTAATTTATTGATGACTGAAACATCTTGAGAGGTGGAGGGGCAACGCCAAACAGTTCTTGGAATCAGCAAACCAACAAGTGAGGTTGGGACAAACATCAGGAATGCCAGGTATGGACGTGCAAACCTGCATTAGAATCTTGCATGTCAAAGAGAACCATGACCAACAGTTATAACATCAGGCTCTAGTTACTTCTGAGTAATAGAAGACATTCATGGTGTCTCATGGAAGTTCATCATTACAACCACCATCATCCTATAGAATATATTTATGTCGAATACAATGAAACTACTGAAAAAGAGACCCCACGCTCACACCTGTTGAAATTTTTCCCATTTGAAATTCCATTGAGAATAAAGAAAAGAACACGAGAACAAACTCACCAGTTCATCGCATAACTAGAGAAGAAAAGTCTCACGGTGGCAAGGATAACTGGGAAAATAATAGCCAATATAGTTCCAGCAGCATGGAAAATCAATCCTTGAAAGTAAACAAATTCTGGGTGTTATTCACAAAATCTTCAACAAGCAAGTCTTGTGTCATATGAATGGGGTATCAGAGCATGGAGATTCAGATGGGAAAAAAAAAATCAGCAGTAGAGAGTTAACCTTTCACATAATCATAGAAGGTTGCAAAACAAGATCGTGACCTAGAATCCCAAAAATGCAAAAGGAATGGCATGACAAGAAAGATGACGATGGGAATGCTATGAAGTACCAGAGCTACCCTTCTTGAATAGAATATCTGGGGGGGAAACATCATAGATATGAGGACAATGTTATGCATTAATAAAGGTCATAATAAGACAGCATAGTGAGTCATAAATAAGTTAAGATATAAGTGCAAATAATGAAACATTGAATAGAGCAAATATAATAAGTTTTGCAGCGTACAATGAACCATGACAAGTAATCAAAGAAAATAGCCCTCTCGTCCTTGTAGTCATTGGTTGTAGCTTCAAGATATTCTCTTTCTCGAGCATTAAGTAGCTTAGAAGAATTTGTGAAGGCTTTCAGTATGCTGAGCAAATTGTCTCCACGTGCTTGCATAATCCCAGGTCTGGTGGGAGTGCATTCAGATGCATAAGAGGATGCACTTAAGAATAAAGCGACAAAAAAATTCCAATAAAATATATACAGCAAAATGGCAGAAGTAAAGCATACAGTAATTTGTCCAATGTATCATAGGATGTATGGTAGTAATAACCACCAAGAAGAAAGATAATATCCAGGCTTGGAATGTTTCCGTGATCATGGGAAAATATTCTGTAATCTGTATCTCCAGGAATAACAGCAAAGACATCCTACATAGAGAAATCGATCACTGGAATTGAAATAATCAAATGCAAACAGCTGACAAGCACAGCAGATAGGTATTGGGATAAGCCACATTATGTTAGGAGGGTTTTATACTGACCCAAATGACATGAAGCAAAATTATATAAATGTTATTTGTTTGCACGTTTCCTTTACTAGTAAACATATATTAAATCACTCATCAGAATGTTTTGAAGTTAATTTTCAAAACAAAGAAAAGAAAAGAAAACCTGAACAGCACTATGTGCCATAGGATATACTGCAGACTCTGCATATAATTGAGAAGGCCAGGACCCAGGTCCAGATTGGCAGACTAAATCTGTTAATACAACAGTATTCACATTAGCATAGAGTAGCAGGACCATTACACAACTCAGAACCATTAGAAAAAAAGTCAAAAACATGTGTTACCAACTAACAACAAATAAAGTTTCAATTCATTACTTATATTTCCAAATTAAGAAGCTTAGGAAGTGAGTGATGTCAGGAACAAGGTAAATTCATTATGATATTATGTGAATGCAAGTTGAATCAACTTTAAGAGGCTTTCTGAATGAATCATGATGTAAGAAAAAAGATGCATGTCATGTAGTTCCCTTTTCTGCTCTAAATCCAGTTCCCTTTTCTTCAAATCATTGAGTTAATGTTCCATATGCATTCTAAAAAGGTTGAAGAAAAGTAACAATTAAATTGAATCACATCCTACCAGGACCAGATGTCCCAGATGCTTCCACATTTATAGAAGCTCCAATTGAATCACGCCATTTATGTGTCTTCATGAAGCCATGTGCACCCTGAAACATCATAATCAACCAACCTCCTTTAAGCTTGAAAATGAGGGAAGTAAAATAGAAAATAACTAGTGAAATAATGGTCTATTAAATGTTTTTTTTACTGGATGTTTGTTGAGGTTGTCTAACAAAGTAGGAAAAAGAAAACTGCATTCAATATCTTGAGAAATACGATTGGTCCACAATGGAAACCTCGGCACAACATGTGTTTTAAAAAGCTCATCACACAGTAATATTGCTGGATCTTATACCAGCATAAAAAGTTCTTCTGCGCCATTAAAAAGAAAAATAATTGGTCGAGGAGGAATCCAGCCAGATTCTGCAGTAACTCTAGCTAATTCCAGCATTGATGCTGCAAAACAATAAAACATGTAAACTGAAATGACTAAGCATGAAAGTTGATAATCAACGAGCACGTTTGAGATATTTAAGGCAGTACAAGGGGTTAGGAGATGTAGTTTACCCACCAACACATGAACCACAATCACCAGCTCCTGGTGAACCAAAAGGACTATCAAAATGGCCATTAATTAAAACAGAGCGGTCAGTTTCTAGTGAATCTGCTGGTGATATCCTGTCATTATGTAAAAGTTAGTCCACAATGGTGTTTTCCAAAAATTTAAGATAAAATGACACCCTTTTTCATGTCACAAGCATACAGATTATAGCATTATAAATTTATAATACCCATATGTAAAGTACAAGCAATTTAAGCCTTTAAGGTTTAGATGTGTGGTGCATCTTATATTAGGTGTGATGCCTAAGAATTCATGGGAGTCATTTCTAGGAGCCCTGGTGCGATGCTAGGTTTGTTTTCTTCCTATATAGCCTACTTGAGCCTAGTTACTCGTTCATTTACATTTCTAAAACACCACCTTATGCTAAACACACCCCAATACCCACCTAAAGCCAATTTTCCCATTTCCTAACCTGTCAATGCTATTATAACTTATAAAACATGGTGGTTAGGTGCTGTAATTGAAGACCCTCCATAAAAAATGTAATGTGATACTTTCTTATATTTCCTGAGGTAAGAAGAAAGAAAAAATAAAACATTTTCCCTTCACATGATTCAGCTTCCTGGTTTTAGTTCCAGCAGTGAACAGCAAAGTTTTAAATGCTGATTCCTCCAAGAGAAATTTTCATTTTGCACTAAGTTACTTACAGATATGCATGCAGTCCGAGAGCACTTTGGGGTTTGAGCACCCATCCGAACAAGTAGGGTCAATAGTTCAGCTTTCAGGCCATGACATTTTGTAACAAAAAAAATCTTTAATCCAACAAATGACTAGCTAGACAGTCTCCTCCTGTCACTAGGCTCACCAACCATCCTGGGCTTTGATTCTTATCATCCTACCAGATTCGTTTCTGAATGACCTATGTGTAATAACTCCCGAACCACAATATCTTGACAGCGGTATATGGTCCCCTCCATGGAAAATGATTGAAAATGGAAGACACAAAGTTCCTTGGAGGATGTAAGAAAGTCCCACAGAAAAATACCGGTCCCCATATGAAAGCTAATTGTAACTACACTCATACTTAATGGGGGGTGGGGAGTCTCATTCCTTGGATGACTCTAACTAGCACTGATTGAACGTCAGGACATGAAACACCGACACAAAAGGTAATAGAATTTCAGCAAGAAGTAAAGAAATTACCTGGCAACAATATTTATATGGTTTCTATAAGCGAAAGACATGCTGTGCCCTAAAACTATCATATTAAATGAACCATTAACAGTTGCCTCTTCAACCTCAATTCTGCAAAATTTGAAAGAAAAAAAAATGACGAGGGTGAATAAACCAAACTCGTAATTAAATTCTCTCAAAAAAGCGAACCATACCAGCGAACCTGATATTGGATCCAGCTCTCTCCTTTAGCATTTCCAACTGTTCTTTAATATACACCGCCGCTTTTTTTAATCCAGGACGCCCTTCCTTCAGTTTTTCAAAGTCATGGCCAATTAATAGATAATTAAATAATCACGCGCGCCCACATAAGTATGCAAAGACAGTGAGGGAGTGACTGACCTGACGGTCTTCTTTGGTTAGAGCTGCAACATGTTGGATGGCTCTGGCCTCGGAGAAGCGATCGAGAGGGGCGTCGACCTCGAGAGGCTTGATGAATTTCATGTGAATTGTGGAGTAAACAAGAAGCGATATGAGACTGAAGATGGTCACTAGGAAGAAGAGGAATTTGAATCCAGATACATCTCTTGAGCTCAGCCTCAGCACCATTTCTGGATCTCTTTTTCCTTTTTCCACAAGAAATTGTCTTCCGACACTGGAACGGAAAACACGATGACAAGGAATTAATATGCGAGCGCGTGTGGAGGGAGTGCAGTAGGGGTTGAAGACATCAGCTTGAAAAGGATGCGATGCTATGTTTTGTTCTTGCCTGTCATTGGCGAGTTGATTCGGAGAACTAAACAGGCAGGTGATTGTTTTATTTAAGATTAATTTTGAAAGTGTTTTTTTTATTTTTAAATATATTAATATGATTTTTTTTTCCAATAGATTTTGAAACTCGGTGTCAAGTGAATAAATTCTGGGGGCTAACTTGTTGGCCCAATTTAGGCTGTTTGTTTATTTGTAGTGTTTGTTTTTGACTGAGATTGTTTTTTAAAATATTTTATTTAGAAATATATTAAAATGATATTTTTTTATTAATTATTTTTTATATCAACATATTATAATAATAAAAAAATATTAAAAAATAAATTAAATTAAAAAAAAAAAAAACAATTTTTTCAAAAACATTTTCCAAGCATATTCCCATTCTTAATTGCTTTAAAGAGATGTTAGAGCCTACCTCAAATTAAACTTTGTAGGTTGCTACCACTACCAGATTTATAAATGTTATCAACTGGGTCCAAATATCTCAAAAGCATAAACATGCACGATAGATTAAGAAAATAAGGTTTATTAACTTTTTCATCAAATTTTATTTCAATTAAAACTATTTTAGTGTCTAACAAGGTGATTTTTTGCATGTTGTAATTGATTATTTTAATATTTAATTAATAAAATTATAATAGATAAATTCTATTAAAAATGATTTCTTTCACCTAAAAGGAACAGTGTAATCGAAACGCAAGAGAAGTGATTCATATATTTTTTATATTGTAGATAACTTAGATAAATTTATCTATCCATTTTTGTTTATAACTTGCCTTTTTTTCCTAGTAATATTAGATTTGAAATATTATACATAAAAATATAACTTCTTTTTTTACAAAAACAACCTAAAATACAAGAATCAAATTTCTCTAATAAATAAACTTAAACAAAAGATGATAAAATTAGAATTAAAAGCCATTTTTTTATTTTATAAGATTTATTCATCATATTATTATATTAAAAGTATTTCAGAACACTGATATTAATTTATTTTTCTTCAAAAAAATCCTAGGTCATTTTTTTGTCTATATATATATATATATTTACAAGCACTAATATCAAATGAATATTAAAATATATAATTAGTTTTACATATTTATAAGAAAAAAAACTTAAAAATAATTATGAGCTTTTTATGTAGAAAAATATTAAAAAAGCTTAAAAATATTAAAATAATCAATTACAACACGTATAAAATCAATCATTTTTCTACATAAAAAGCTCATAATTATTTTTATGTTAGAAATGAGTTTTTTATTTCACCTAAAAGTGATTGAATGGTGCTACTAATAAAATTATTTTGATAATTATTTCACTGGTAGATTATACAATTGGAATAGAAAAAATTATGTTAAAATGAGCCATGTACTCCATGTAACATATTGATTGATTGATATGTATGTTTTAATTCTTTTATGAATTCTTTAATTAGAAAATAGTAAAATGACAATTGTTGAATTTTAGTACAAATGAGTGATTTATTTTATGCACCAAACAATTTAATTGGTGGTTTTGTTTTAATCGGTAGTTTGCAAAATCGTAATTGATCAAATTGACTAAAAATATATTATTTGTTGTTTGCAACAAAAATGCAATTGCTAAAATTTATGAAAGATTTTTTTTTCAGATTTTTTCAACATATTATTATATTTAAAAAAATTTAGAACACTGAGATTAAATTAATGTGAGATTTATAAAGAAAAGTCAACCCAATTGTTTTATATATTTTAAGACATTAATATTAAATGAATATCACAATATATATATAATTAGTATCACATATATATAAGAAAAAAATTACAAATAATAGTTATCATTATTTTGAAAGTGTTATCTATAAGAATTAGAAATTTCAACAATTAACAATATTAACGAAAGAGCAATCAAAAAACTAAATAAATGAAAAAACAAAAATAATTATAAGCATATTTAAAAAAAAATATTTGACTTGAAGGATAAATAAAAATAATTTAAAAAATAAAAAAGAAAAAAATAATTAATATCAATTTTAAAATGATCATCAACACAAATTAAATGTAAAACAAAACTTAATAACAGTGGAAGTGATAAAAATTGGTGAGACCATAATTATTGTTAAAAAATAATTTTTACTTTATAAGATTTATTATTCATATTATTATATTAAAAATATTTCAGAGCAATGATAATAATTTGTTTTTCCAAAAAAACGAGGTCATATATATATATATAATATTAAATAAATATCAAAAAATATACTTATTATGACATATTTAAAAATAAACAAAATTAACAAATGATCATTATCATTTTTTTGAATGTCTTATCAATAATAATTAAAAAATTCAAGACTTAACAATATTAACATAAAAGCAATAAAAAAACAAATAAATGACATAATAAAAATAAATATTATTAGATGTTAAAACATGATTGCGAAGAACACTGGCCAGTCATAATTCAGGAGTGCTCCGAAAACAGCCTGCCATGTGGAATCTGAAGGTTGCTTTGAACTTCTGGTCACCACCATGAACCAACACATCTCTGCCGAGCTGTCCTTTTGCTGAACTACAAACAAACAGGCCATAGAGTCGTCGTTGCCCTTTCTTTGTTCTTTTCATGCGACATCATCGAGATTATTAATTTTTCCGAAAAAATTCAGTTACATTTCCTTCTCAAGCCAAGTAAATATTTTGAAAAATCAAAGAGTAGCAGCAGAAACGAAAGAGAGAGATTCCAAGCTTGATTAGAAATATGCTAAAATTTATTTTAAAAAAAATAGTTTTTTTTTTTAATTTTAATTGCTAATGTACAAAATAAATTTTTAATAATATATTATTTTAATATAATTTAGCTTGAAACACTTTGAAAATAACTGTTCTCAATTAATGCTCACAATCAAGCTTTGAGAAAATACCAAGACTTGATGAAGCGAGGCAACGCATTGAAATTGCTTATGCCATCATTTCAAATCAAGCCCAATGCACCACCAATATTCTTGTATTATTCCAAAGTTTAAGCAACTTCTCTGGATCATTTTATGAATTTTGGAAGATCTATTTTGTAATTTTTAAATGGTTAATGTGTATTTAAATTATTTTTTTAGAATTTTGAGTTTTTGGTGCTTTGTAAACATTGTGAAATTTGTAAGTAGGCAAGTGAAATATAATATAAAAAAGAATGTGTGCGTTGCCTTTTGTTTTATGTACTTTATTTATTATTTTGTTTCAAATAGATGATAAAAAACATAAAAGATAAAATATTTTAATCAACACACAAAAATATTTTAATTGCATACGGTCAAGTCTCTTTAAAATAGAAAAAATCATATCATTTAGTATTTTCATTAAAAAATCAAGAATATGTATTTGCATGCATTTCATGATTCAATAGTCATTTTACAAAATCCATGAGAATTTGGTCAATACTTAAATAATCTATAATTTTAATTGATAAGAATTAATAAAAAAATTTGATATAAATAGTGGACCTACAAGTAGGTTGGTATTTAGATATATAGAACTAACTAAAAAGTTCATAGAATCATTCTGAATTTTCACCAATTTTTAATTGAAATATTTTCCACCACGACACTCGAGTTGCATATAACTCATCAACCTTCCAAAATAGATGAATCCTTTAAGGGTATCTATATGATTTTTTTCACTAAAAAAATATTCTATGCACACGAGCCCATGATAAAATTAAAAAAACATAGTTTTTTACATGAATAAATCATACTCATTAAAACCTTTAAATCATATCTAAACCACACAGTGCAACTTACCTCAAGTATACTGCATTATGAGTGTTAATACTTTTCGTAATCACAATTAATTCCTTACCCTTAAATCTTTGATAAAACCAACACACTTAAAGTTTTTATAGTGACCCTGAACCAAACAACTAGGTATCAATTTTTTCAACTCTCCTGACATATTGTATCCAAGCGCGACAATGTGTTTGAGGTCAGTGTTAAAGAAGGTGTGAATTCAAAACAATGAGATAAAGCTTGTTCACTTTTTAACTTGGTAAAATCCTATGAATTAATTCTCATTTCGTTTAAATGAAAACTATATTAGGAATGACAAATGAATTATCTCAAGCATTACAAGGAAAAGATGAAGATATCATAAATACAATGATTTTTGATAAAGTTTTGAAACAAAGAATTCAAATGATGAGGGGTGAGAATCTTTAGTCTTTAAATTCTTTTTTTTTTCATGAACACAACAAATTCAAATATTCCCAAAATATAACATTAGTTGATGATATTTTTTTTTGTTTTGTGAAAAACATAACATTCATGTTCCCAAAATAGACGATACATTTGTCATTCATAATCGATCAAGATGTAACACCCAACAATTATCAAACTTGCATTGTTATTGAGCTTGAGTTATTCTATACAAAAATTGACTGCAATTTCAAGAGTTTCATAATAGTTTAGGAACACAAAGCTGCTTATTTGTATAGTATTTTTTTTAATCCAAATTGGTCTTTTAATGTTTTTGATAAGTAGAAATTGATTTGTCTTAGCTCAATTTTATCCATTTGACTTCTCCATGGTTGAGATTGTAAAATATAACAATCGACTTGAAACATATATTTTTGACATGAGATATCATGGAGAATTTTCAAAGCTAAAGAGAATTAGTGATCTTGTTAAGTTATGAGTGGGTATAAAGAAGATTATGGTGTATCCTTTTAGTCTTTTTTCTTGTAAAGCTATAATTAATTTTATTAGTGGCCATTGTTTTTTTTCTTGTAAAACTATAATTAATTTTATTTGTGGCCATTGTCTTAGTAGAGATAATATTTTAGCTATTAAATTGGTTAAAAATCAACTATACAATCAAATCGAAGATGATTGGTTGAATGATTATTTGATTACTAAGATTGAAAAAAAATATACTTGAAAGTATTTTCAGCTATTAAATTGGTTAAAAATCGACTATGCAATTAAATATGAAGATTTTACATTGGAAAAAAAAAATATATGAAATTATTGATAATAAAAAGATTTTACAATGTTTTTAATATATAAAATCCCGAACGAAGGAATTGTAAATTTTATATAAGAAAATATAATTTTGTGAAATATTTTTTTATTATATCTAATAACCTATTAATTTTGTATTAGAAACTTATAATTTTTTGGATCTTAGTTAATTTAGTTAAATGCTTCTATTATTTTGCCACGACTGCAATTTTATCCGGATCCCCGGATCCGTCCATTATTACGATCGCTTTATCAATGCAACGCCCAAATTTGGACGCTCTTTTATGATGTTATCGCTCTCGCCAAAGATACAAGTCATTCGGCCGGCCCTATTAGGATTTACGAGCTGCTGGCATCTGTCTGGGGGCAATCCGTAAATTTGTCTCCACATGCTGAACGGGACACGAACCGGTTCATTCCAGGCATTCGGTTCGAGTCACTCGACACTCCTTTATCACTCCCCTCGATCGCCGAAGTCGGAACCAGAAGAAACTGCTTCTCTTTCTGCTTTCTTCTCAGAACTTGGTTTTTCAGTAAATCGGTGGATCTTAATCGTTTAGCGATGAGTGTTGTTAGGACTCGGAGTAGCTGCGTAGCCATCCGTACTCTCTCTCCTTCCACATCCATCAACCGATCTTGCGCTCACGGCTCTGCTTCTTCAGGTTTAATCCTTTTTTCTTCACTCTGGCAACTCGACTCCTTTTAATATAAGCAGAATCCGTGTTCTTGATCGCATGCAGAAAACCAGAAACCATTTGATTGATTTCTCTGTTTCCATAATTTCACGTGATCATCAACTATAATATCTGCGTGTGTGTTTGATTCTCCTTACATTCTTCATTCAATCAGACACTTTGGATTCTCTTCTCTGTCAAACAATACTGTCAGGTCCTTTCTTGATACTGCAATGTTTGATTTATTTTCTTATGCTTCCAGAAATTCGTAACTGTTCATTTTCTGTTAATAATAATAATTTAAAAGCTATAGGCAAGTGTTCGTGTAACAGGATTGAAATCCATGTTTTACGAGAACATTATTGGCGATTAAACTTCAAAATTTATGCATAGAAATCCAGCATACGCTACACCACTTGTACTTTTAATTTAATAAATTATTAATATTATAACGCAAATGTAATCGGTGTATGATCACAGCAAATTTGGAATCAACGTGGAACGGAATCAATCTTTGATCTTGCCGGATTCGGCGCAATTGAGAGTAGTAAACTAGTTACTAAAAAACAGTTAGTGTGCGAGGGAGAAGGGGACCAAGGTGCATCAGACGGGTCTGTGGGCCAGTTATCAAAGCCAGTATACCTGACGGCGACGGTAACTGATTGAAATGATGGCCCAACTTCCCCAGAAAGGTTGTTGGTATTAGGCGTAACAACCTACGTTGTCACACATAGACCTCCACGTGAAATAACTAACTCTCCATTATATCAGTAAAAACTCTACTCTTATCTGAAAGATCACAGTAGGGAAATCAACCGGTTGGCCCGGACCTGTTCTAGTTAAAAATCAGAGTAGAAATTGATTCGGTGGGTTAACCTATAAATAGTCAACTTGTTAAAACCTAGTCAAACACATTTTGATCGAACCTGTTCAATCTATTTTTTCATGATTCAAGCCTTGTACCAAGAGCAGGTTAAGGCTTTTTTTCCCCCAGCCTAACTGTGTTTTTTCTTAATTAATATTTTGAAATTGTTTTCATACATGAACGATAAAAATAAACTTAAAAAATAAAATATTTTAATATATTTTTAAATATATATATATATTTAAAATATAGGTTTTACGGTTTTAACTATTTAATAAAACTATACGTGAATAGCTTCCTAATTTCTTTGTGGATGGACGGTAACGTGGCAAGAGAGCGAAGGTTTGTCTTTATTTTGCAATCATGGGCGTGGAAAGAGAACCAGTGAGTCAGAGCTTTGACACTTCCGACCCTATTAGATCGAGTGCTCACATGGATACCATATGTTCCCCTTGTGGTGGGGTTTGTGGTCTCAGATTTCCAGTAAGCGCGTGTCTACACTCTCTCTAATTCATGCTGACCGGGTTAACGAAGACACTGCATCGGGCTCTGAGACTTACGTGTTTAGCACATCGGCCCGGACGCAAATGATAGCAGTGAAATACAGTTGATTATATGTATAAAGTGTTGTCGTACACTAGAAGAACCCCCGTCGTGCGGCACGTGACCTTTATATCCAGCCGCCTTGTCGGAGGTCCCCACTGCCTTTTCAGTGCTGTGCAGCAGACTGCTCCAAACTCCTTGCCAAAAATATGTTATTTTACTGTAGTAAGCTTATGTTATGTGGGATTTATTACCACCTGAAACTTCAAGTTTAAGAATTGGGGGCATTGGTTTTCCATATTGCTGATATGAAATGCTTTAGCTCGGCTGTTAAACCAGGTGGCTAAAGACTGTCTTGCTCTGCTAGTTGGTAGCCTTTTTACCTTGTTTGTTCTTCTTTTATTTTGGCGAAAATAGTGGCTGCAAAATATTGGGCTACTTGTCATTGGTTGCTGAAGTGAATATTGTTCTTTATAATTGAAGCAAAGATATTGATGGTTGTATGCAGATGATGCAACTTGTGGGTCGCCTACTTGGATCGGTAAGGGCCTCACCTGTGTTTGCTTCAAGCGAAAGGGAGCATATGAGAGAATTTGCATCAACTTGACCCCTCAACAGGCAAGTGGACTTGCAACAAGAACCAAATAGTACTGAAGAAAAAAAGATTATAATTTTTATTGGTTTTTTCTTGTTCTTTTTGCTACTATTTCTCTTATCTTATTGTAACATTAAACTCTAAACATCTGGTTTCTGTCGATTCTTACCAATAAAAATGCCTGCCTTGGTCGTACATTGGCCAAATGGAGCTGATCTATTTGATGCTCAAAATTGGTCTGTTCTGGCAAACTTGGAAGTGCAGATTAATAAAGCTTGTTTCTTTAATTTAATCAATCATCCATCACCGTGATGATTGTTGACAAATCTAGACCTCGTTGTTTAAGTCCCTAGTCTCTACCAGGAGGAGTTGCTTTCACTTTGCAATTAGTTTAGCAAGATCAATTATATACAGTCACAAATGCTGGAAAATAGAAGTAATGGACACCTTGTCTTCCCATGTCAGCCATACGTGTAGATTATGAACTGAATTTGTATAAATGCTAGTTACTGAATTTTCCACTCTTGCGTTGTCATAACAATTCCTTTGATTTTACAGGCGGTGTACAGACAGGGCTCAGGTTTTACCTATGCTATTCCTTTAATCTAGTTTATATGAAATCGTGAAACTGGGACTCCATAGAAGTTTGTCATAGCTTTCCCAGTTTTATGATCTTTAGCATTCCTATCCCTCTCCCTCTCTCTTCCTTATGATTGCCAACCATGATAGAGTAGTTTAAAATCTTGCAGGAAGAGAGATTGAAGAGGTTGAAGCATAGAATGAAGGTTTATTTTGATGCTTCCAGGCCAGACCACCAGGTATGGCATTATTTTCATTTTTCCATCGTTGGAATTTTCTTAGGAGTACTTAACTCCAGATTTGAAAACTATGGTTCATATTTTTAATCAGCAAATATGGAATGGGATATCCCACAGAATCAAATTTGTAACATATGTGAAGTGGTTGAAACTAAACCCTGAAACTCCCATATTTTCATTTTTCTGCCAAGTTCTTTTCTGACTAATTTACAAAGTAATGTTTCACGAGAACAGGATGCTTTGAGAGCTCTATGGTCTGCCACATATCCTGATCGGGAACTGAATGGCTTAATATCTAATCAATGGAAAGAAATGGGATGGCAGGGAAGAGATCCATCTACTGATTTCAGGTTGTTTTTACTGCTTCCCATTTACTCGCACATCTGGTGTGATTTTTTTCACTTATTTCACATTTTTTCCTGGTGAACAGAGGAGCTGGATTCATTTCTCTGGAAAATCTACTGTTCTTTGCGAAGACATTTTCAGTAAGATTCTTGTCTGGCAGTACAGAGAAGCTTGCATAAATAGGCTTACACCAGGATATGTTTTGCAATAACATTATCTGTTTTTTTTTTTTTTGGTGGAAGACATCATTTCAACATTTGCTAAAAAAACAAGGAGGAAAACGATCTGCCTGGGAGTATCCATTTGCTGTTGCTGGTGTAAATATCACATTTATGATTATGCAGATGCTTGACCTTGATGCCAGTAAGTGTGAAATGAATATCAGCTTTTCTCCATAATTCCACATCAACTGCATCTTGACAAACATCATAATTACTATTAAAATCCTTTAATTAATAAAATAAAAAATACACAAAAAACTAGCTAAATCGTTGTTGCACTTGCCTCTTTTTATTTTGCTTAGTTTCTCTCTTCAATTTCACCGTTTCTCAACCTGTTTATTTATTTATTTACTTTTTTTTCTATAAGGTTATTTACAAGTTTTAATATAATTTTTTTCTTCTCGATCCCAACATTAGGTATTTATTTTAATTTTCTTTTTGTGAATTTATTTCGATCTCATAGGTTACGTATTCAATAAGTTAATTTGAATTAACTTAAAGCGTTTTTTTTTCTTCCAATTAACTTTTCATGAAACCATCTTGCTCTTATGATCGATCCTTGTTGTAGGTTTAACATGTTGCCTATGTTTATTTTTTTTCCAGTTCTTTTTTAATTTGGCTTCATTTTTTTCATCACAATCTCATGATTTATGTTGCGACAAGTTGACTCAAGTTGATTCAATTTATTTTTTAAGGTCTCTTTTAATTGAATATTTTTTTATTAGCTTTCCATGAAATTTTTTTCTCATGATTTGAATTACAAATTTAGCTGGTAATCCAGGTTGCCTCAGGTATTTTTTTTTAACTATTTTTAATTTAATAAACTTTTTTTAATTTTCATCCTTCAACAATATTTGATTAATAGGAATTATCCTTAATAATTTATTTTTATTTGTTTTATATAAGATTATCACAATCTTATGATTCGGGTCTTGGATTTGGTGAGTTAACCCAAATTTATCTTATATATCATCGTTTTAATATATTTTCTTTTAAATATTATTCAATATATCTCTGCATCAATATTTAATAAAAATATAATTCAATATGCATTGTATTGTAAGTTCATGATTAAGTTTTTTTATTTATTATAAACATGTTAGTAATGCTTGATTTTTTTTTTAAATATAATTAATACGACCAGTAGCAGAGCTCCGGCACAGGCTAATAATCTAAACTCCGCCTAAAAGCTGATAATCTATGGCCCCATGCTCCAAGAAGATCCAACACATCTTGATTTTGGCCTAAATTTGTTGACATGTTTTCATTGGGTGAACTTATTTTGTGCAGTGAAACCTCGAACATTTGTCAGATCAGTTTTCTTACAGATTCTGTCAGGTAAGAAGCAGCAGCAGCAGCTATATTCAGTAAAACATTAAGGTCATACAGTGATGTCCTAAAGAGCCCTATGAAACTCCAGTCCATTAGAAAGGCTAATAGAGGTGCCTTTGTGTAAAAGATTTCTATTTAACCTTGTGATAGGTGAAGTGGCTGAATATAGAGTTGCTACTCTGCCATTAACCTAGGACATATCAGCAATTCACTTGTTTCCATGGCCGCCTAATGCTAACATCTGTGCTTTCAGAAAACGAATGGGCATTTGACCTTCTCTATTGTGTGGCTTTTGCGGTCATGGACAATCAATGGTTGCAGAGAAATGCTACGTACATGGAGTTCAACGTGAGAATCTATTTAGCCTCCTCCATTCCTTTTGTGTTCGTATGGATAGAGAGAGCTTGGTTTTGTTGATCCGTGTATCAACTCGTCAATTTCCTTTATGCAGCATGCTGATTGTTAAGGGTCACCACTGATCAAATGATATTTTGTATTAGGATGTCTTGAAATCTACACGAGCCCAGATAGAGAGAGAACTTCTGATGGATGACGTCTTACGGATCGAAGACATGCCTTCTTACAGCCTTCTCATTTAGCAATAAGCTCCTGCAGCTTCAGGCCACTGATGTGTTTATTTAACATTGAAGCTGTAAAGTCCCTTCCCATCTCCTCTCTTTCCAAGTTGATTTGTGATCCATGTCGTTTTGACACATGTCAAAATCTGATGGGAATGCATTCTGTTTTGAAGCTGTACGAGGTGGGCGGGCGTGCAAAGAGTTGTGATGATTAATTTATATATTTAACCCGTTTGTTTGTTGTAAAGTGGTTTTTGAAAATCACTTTTCAAACTTTCCTGTATTTGTTTGTGATTTGGAAAGTTGGTCAACGAAAAATATTTTCTAGTAAAAGAAAAATTTGGCTTGGTTTTCAGGAAAGTTTTTTCCGGAAAATTTGGGCGGAAAATACATTTTAGAAGTTGTGAAAAATTTAGAAATGTCATTATTTGCTGATTATATCAAATTTGTTTCTCAAACTTTTGATTGATATATATAATTTGTTTTGAATATTTATTTTTCAATTCTATCTCTTAAAATTTAATTTTTATATTAATTTTGGTCCTTATTTTTATAATTTCTATTTGCCTTTTTCTTATCATTTTTTTATTGAAATTTTTTATCTATCAAATTTGGTCCTCATTTTTTTTTACTTATTTTATTTGAAATAATTTATGAAATGTTAATTATTATTATTTTAATTTATTCACCTTTCATTTTTTTTAATTTTCTAGACTTGATCTCTATTATTTTGATTATTATTTATTTTATTTGAGATAATTTATGAAATTATATTTTTTTTCAAGTTTATTCTCATTCAACTTTTTAATTTGTAAGATTTGTTCCTCATTATTTTAATAAACTTGAAAAAAAAAATTTATTAATAAATTATTTTCCAATTCATTTTCCATAATACAAACAAACACTGGAAAATATTTTTCAGTTCATTTTCCATAACATTTTCTAAAATTCACTTTAAAATAAAATTATTTTCCAACAAACGAGTTTATATTTTTTGAAGTCCCATTTACAGATGCTCAGATGTGAACGAAAATTTGAGCGCTGTTGGGAGCTCTACACGATGGAATGGGGAAAGGTTAAAAAGAATCCAAAGCTATATAAGAAAAGTACTTAAAATAGCTTGTTGGCATCTGGAATTCAAGTAATTAAAAGATTTTTGATATTTTATCCGAATTTTAATGAATAATCATTATAAATTGGTTATGATATCTGTTTTTTTTTTTCATTTTAAAACATGAAAAAAAAAATATTTTTTTTTGTAAAGAATATGCTTAGAAATTTTTTAGAATTTGGTGAAAAGAAAAAATATTTCTTAAAATATTTTTCATATAAGGGTTTCTTTATATTTTTTTTGAAATATCGGAGAAAATTACATATTTTTATATCAAGTCTGTATACTTCAAAGTGGATTTATGGACCAATATTGAGCAAAAATTAATAGAAAAACATCAAAGAAATCACAAAAAACTTGAAATATAAATTTATTTCTTTTGGATTTTATTTTTTGTTTTTTCTTTGAAAAAAAAAACAGCCACCAAGTAAACAATGCTCTCGAATCCATCCAAATGAGTCATGACAATTATTATGTTAACAGAACATTACTGAAACTATTGTTTTCGGATTGTGGTTAATTAAATTGAACATTCTATCGACATTAATTAGGAGAAATAGAGGTGGTTTAATCATTAATGAGTTATTTTATTCCTTTACTCGTTCCGACACTCATGAAAGAGAACATGACGAGCACACGAGACTCAAAGACGGGCTAAGGCCTATCACAGCAGCCTGCTGAAAGACGATACGAAAGCAATAAAGAGACAGAATCGACACCAAACCAGAGGTCCAGAACACTGAAAAACACACCACAGATCCCGTTGTTATAAGTATCGCTGCTTCGATCAGGCAGATCCGACCAATTCTTCTCTGCGATTCTTAAAGAGGGTAACCAACCAATCCCTCTCTGGAAGGTTTTCTTTAATTGCAGGGACTTGCTTGAAATTTTTAATCCATGCATGCAGGCGAGGGAATCTGTGGGCTTCAAATACTGCTCCTTCCCCTACCGCTTCTTCAATGACTTCCAACCAGTAAACAACAGAACCAAAGGCTATATCTGCTATCCCTATACTGTCTCCACCAAAAAATTTCTTCTCCCCAATCCCGTGTTCTTCTACTGTTTGCAACATTTCCTGGGTTTCCTTCATTGTCTTCTCAACTTCTTCACCTTTAGAACGGAACATTCTCCACACTGCTGTGCCCTGCAGCCAGAATTAACCATGACATTGATTACTAGGAACTAGACGGAGTGCCGAAGAAAATCAATCTTAACAGGTCCAGTTTTAGTATTGTAAGAGTTATGAAATGTACCTTATCGTCGGCAAATTTGACCCAGAAACGAGCCAGTGCTCTCTCGTAGGGGTCCTTAGGCAGCAATGGGTTTTGGGGCCACACCTCATCGATGTATTCGACAATAATCATGGACTCGCAAACTGGCTTCTCGCCATGGAGAAACACCGGGACCTTCTTGTGAACAGGGTTGTACTTGAGAAGCAGAGGACTCTTACTGGTGAGATCTTCTATAATAAACTCATACGGAATAGCCTTCAATTTCAGAGCCCATATCACTCGGTGAACAAATGGACTGGGTAATGCTCCAAGCAGCTTCGGTTGTTCAGACATGGTTGAGAGGTTTGTGGTGATTCTTCATCGTTACCTCCCACACTCCTTTATAGAGCTGAGTAATCTTGCTTGGGCAGCAATTTAACTTTCCTTGGAAATTCAACAAGTCGAAAAGTCTCAGTTAACATAATATCTCATCATCATACAAGTTTTTAGTAGAAAAACTCACTTAAAAAGAATAATATATAATATATATATGTATGTATGTGTGTATTATAAAATAATATAAATTACATTTTAAAATCTCAACTAAATTCATTTAATAGCATAATCTTTACTAAAAGTTATTGATGGTTTCCTTGCATGTGATGTCTCGTGAGTTGTAAAACAATTTTGTTTCTGGCGTATTGATAAGGAACTTCAATTCAAGTAAAATGTGTATTTTTTATAAAATTCTGAAACAATTAGAGTTTTACTCATATATATATATATATATATATATATATATATATATATATATATAGAGTAAACAATTAGAGTTTTACACTTTCGAAGATAGAGTTTTCTTTAGGGGAAAAAAATATCTTGAGGTGAAATTAGTTTATAGAGTAAACTAGAGACAATGGAGAAGAATTAGGTAGCGGGGCAGTCGGCTGACCATAAAAAAATTAAAAACTAGAGACAAGGGAATAGTTTTCTTTTCTTTTCTTTTCTTTGATGAACGAGAGATCGTCGTTGCCGTGGATAACCTTGGACATTGCTGGAGAATTCAGCTTTTGCTTGTTGGATATTATGTATTTTTATATTGTTTTTATTTTAAAAATATATTAAAATAATATATTTTTTGTTTTTTAAAAATTATATTTAATATGTATATATTAAAATAATAATAAAAATCACACATGGTGTCGTGCATGGAAAAATGTAACACGTCTTCTTCATCTTTCAATAAAAAAGGTAAAGAAGTTTGTCTGAGTCAAAGTTTTAAAAGTGAATTAATGGTAAAGCTTCTTTGAATTCAATCTTAAATTGATCGTACTGCTCAAGTAAGAAGACTCTAATGATCACTATAAATTACTGTAGTGACAGTCAACGAAAACCCACGCACTGTTCTCTCAAAACGTGGCTGAAGTTAAGATAGAGAGCCTGGTAATTCTAGAATACATGGAAGAGACCTGGCCCCAAAACCCACTGATGCCCGATGACCCTTATGAGAGAGCTATGCCCGATGAAAGAAAATCTTGTTTTTATTTTCGTTCTGGTTGTGATAGGGTGTTGCGGCATGGATTATGTTCTGTAGCAGCGGAGAAGAGAAGGAAAAGACAGTGAATTGGAAATGCTGAAAACCATTGAAGAACATGCTTTTGGAAAGGAGAAATTTTTCTGCAGGGACAAGATTAGCCTGGTGGACATTATTATTTATATTATAACATATAATAAAAACAGATCAGAACTTCACTATAAATTATGAGTGAAAATACTATGGATTATAATAGTGTGTTTTTGGATCAGTTCGGTTTTTGGTTTAGTTCGGCTCGATCGGGTCACGAGTTTATTGATTTTTTAATATTTTTTTGCATAGTAAAATAACCATTATGTCCATCAAAAAAGACAAAAAATAACACCTGCCGGTAGGGATGCCACGGTAATTGCATATTTTCAGTTTGGTAGGGTAACCGTTTTTTTGAATTTTTTATATTTCCTTGCAAAGTAATATAATCATTCTATCCCCTGAAAAAGATAAAAAAAGGGGGGGGGGTGCCACGAGAATTTCATATTTTTTTAAAAAATGACTAAATACTAATCTACCCCCAATAAGATAAATTGAAGAATTGGTTTAGGGGTGTTATCAAAATTTACTATTTTTCTTATTATTTTCCTCTGAATGCCCGTGCTCGTGTAACCCATGCCCTGACACTATTCGGCCTCACAAATGCTTCGGGAGGCGCGTGCAACATCTTCCGGTGGAGTAAAATGTCCATCTGGTGTCTTTGTGGATGCACTGCTATGTCCTCTTCCTCATAGAGTGACACGTTGTCCTCACAAGGTGGTCGGAGATGTGACGGTAGGCGGTTGAACTTTTTATTTCCCCTTTTCTATCTCCTTCACCCTAAACAACACGACAACCCCCCCCGATTTTATGGTTGTTTTATTTCAGTTTTTGCTCTTTTAATTGTGTTGTATGATCCTTATTTTTGTTATGTAAGTTTTGATTTTTTTTAATTTTGTCCTTCAATTAAAATTGATTATATATTATGTTTTTATTTCAGTTGCTCTAATCATAGTCACCTCTAATTGTTTTTGATACTCCTCCACACTCTTATTACCCTGTATAATCATTTGTAAACGATTAAACAACTCCCGATAATAATATTTAGGAGCATATCTCTTATTTATTATTGTTTTCAACTCCTTCCCATGTGCTAATTGGTCTTTCTCTATTCCTTCTTTCTACCACTAATATCTATCACCAAACCATTACATAGTCAGTATACTCCACTACAACTAACTAACCT
This sequence comes from Salix exigua, assembly GCA_032356905.1. Lineage (NCBI taxonomy): Eukaryota > Viridiplantae > Streptophyta > Magnoliopsida > Malpighiales > Salicaceae > Salix > Salix exigua. The sequence continues at coordinate 4,063,533 of CM063597.1, read as the reverse complement.
TTTTTTTTCTTCAGAGTACCTATGGATGTCAAAAATCATTTCCACCTTTTTTTCTTAATCTAAATAAGCTTCCGGATCAATTTTTCCCTTAAAGACTAGGATTTTTAACTTAATACTACCCAAATTTTGGTCTATATCTCCCAAATCATCAAAATCCCTATGTGGCCGAATATGTTCCCTCCTTAATCGATTCTCATACCTTTCTCCCCTATGTGTACGGAACCCACCACTACGGTTAAGATCATCCTCAATTCATCTGCAGAGTTTCCAGCAACACTCTCCTCTTTCCTAGCTTCTCTACACCTTTTACTTCATCCTTCATTAGACCTAGTCTGTAATTTTTCAATCCTAGTCATCAACTCACCAAACATAAATTCCATTTGTTGTTATATTCTCGAAAGCCCATCTTCTTGGATTTCACTGTTCTTCTGTGGTACATTATTATAAGACATTATTATTTTATTTTTTTAAACCTGCATGAACATCGTTAGCAATAAAAATAACACCTCACACACTCGTGTTTCACACAACTTTTAGGTTTTTCACTCGAATATGCTCCCTATGCCCTTTTCCACTCAAATTGCATTTCTTTAGTTCTTGAAATCACTTAGTAACAATTTAGAAAAAAACAACCAACTATGCAGTGAATTTATAAATTTGATATAGACTCTAGAAGCAAAAAATTACAAAACTAAAGATCAAGTTTTGTACGAATAATATGACGATTTGAAGACACAAAAATAATAATAAAAAAAGAGCTAAAAAATTACGAATTATCAAGAACTAAGGATTTAATTCAAGAAAAATCCAGCAACTTAAGAAAAATCAAGTAAACTATCCATATTTTCAAGAAACACAAACAAGACTACTAAATGGAAGAACAACCAATTTCCTAATGATCAAGGTTTTCTTAAGCATGTACTCAACCAAAACAAGAAAATTGATTTTTTTTCTTTTTTTATGTGCGGCAACAATCAAGATTTCAAAATCAAGCCTCCTTTTTTATATATATATATATATATATATACACCCACACACACACACATATATATGGAAAGAACAAAATAAAATCAAGAACTTAGGTGTGTATGCTGATTTTGATTAAGGAAGCATAAAAAAGAAGAACACTAACTTATGATTAAGTGTTCATCAAAGCAATAAAAAGTAATATCTTTTTTTTTATATATATAAGTGGCCAAATCTATTAAGAATCAAACAAGAAACAATAAAGACTCAAATTGAAGGATATAACCTGTGATTCCATCAGCTTTCATACCAACTGATGCGAACCCTAACATAATTTAATGGTATTCACAACCCCAAGATCAATCTAACCCAAGTTTGTTGAGATTTTAATGAGCTTATCACAATGGAATACGTGTTCCAAGGCAACAAGACTATAAACCAACTCGATCACAACACCTACACTTGGAGATGAGCAATAGAAGTATAAATTCAAAACAAAGAATGATCAATTCTTTGAAGAGTTGAAAAGTCAATCAAGAATAAATATTGAGCAACCCATAGTCAGTTACAATGCTGAAAATATCATCAAACGTTTTCCCTAAAATTATTCCTAAAAAGTATTTATACTCCAATCTAAAACCCTAGTTACCCTAATTGGCCTTACATAAACCCAATTTAAATAATAATCAACCCAAGCTAAAACTAGCCCAAACTAATTAAAATAAACAAAATAAACATATCTAAAACCCAAACAAATTTTCACCTCTCAAAATAATTAAAGTTTGATAGCCCAACTATTTAAATAGGACAAGTACATTGTGTCCGCATTTTGTCCGACACCAACAAGAGCCAACTTAAAACGGATGGTTCTCTCTCATCTTAATGGATTAGAAGGCGTGCCATGTACTGTTGGAAAGTTATGGAAGTATAATTTCCATCCCAACTAGAATCAAATCAAAAGTCGATCTTTAGATCCAATTATGACTAAAAGAGTAACGAAAGGTCAAACTATCCAAATCTAGTGTTCTTCTCTCAATCCTTGTGTAATGGTGTTGGTTCCACCAACAAGCCCTTCTTGAACAAAAATCAAATTAATCAAGGCTTGCTCTTTATTATTACAAATTCTCTTGAAGTCCACCTTAACCCATGTATCTTGAAGAAGTCCAATGAAAGCTTCTTTGAACTTCTTAGCTCTAAGCCTAGTAACTAGACCAACTGGAACCTCTAATGGATCCTTTGATGGTTGGATTGCATCAGGAATAATGTTGTTGTTAATTTAGATTAGCAACGAATTGTGTTTAGCAACAAAAAATCTATTATAAATATAGTTGTTTCAAATTTGCAATAAATTTTCCATTGCTGATTGTGAAACCTTTACAACAGATTATCCAATACTAATTAAAAATATTGTTTTAAATCTATTAAGTTATCAACGAACAAGATCTAAGGCAAATAATTAGTCCTCATGAGAAGACGATAGGATACATGTGGTGTACGGAAAGCACCACAGTCTCTCAACAATCGTATCGAACCAGCTATAGACGACGATCTCATTAGTTTCTTTGAAGTCTTATGAACCCGAAGTGTTCCACCAAGTGATAACCCAAGATTTAACTCAATTTGTGCAATTATTTTGGTATTTGTATTGGCGTTTAGTTTTGCAATCTCTATTCAGTTTCTGCAATTTGGTATCTTGTTTTTCGCTGCTTTTTGCATTATGGAATCTGTGAGTGTGAGGTTGGATGAGAAGAATTATTTGTATTGGAGTTATGTAATGAGGATTTTTCTTAAGGGTAAGAAGATGTGGGGGTATGTTAGTGGAACTTATGTGATACCTAAGAATATTTAGGAGGGGGATGCTGGTTTGATAGATACATGGGAAGCAAATAATGCAAAGATCATTACTTAGATCAACAATTCAGTTGAGCATTCGATAGATAAACAGTTAGCGAAGTATGAGACAACAAAAGAGGTTTTGGATCATCTGCAAAGGTTATTCACACAATCAAATTTTGCAAAACAATATCAATTAGAGAATGACATACGAGCTCTTCATCAGAAGAATATAAGTATTCAAGAGTTTTATTCTATTATGACAGATCTTTGGAATCACTTGGCTCTTATAGAATCGACAGAATTAAAGGCATATGGTGCCTATATTGAGTGTAGAGAGCAGAGCAACAATGTTTGATACAACTTTTAACAGCACTTCACAATGATTTCGAAGGACTTAGAGGTTCAATTCTACATTGTTCTCCACTGCCTTCTGTTGCCTCCATTGTCAGTGAGTTATTAGCTTAAGAAATACATCTTTAATCTTATTCTGAAAAGACAATTCTTTTTGCTTCAAATCTTACTGTATTAGCAGTACCTTCTAAATCATTCTCTAATCATCAGAACAAGTTTTACACAAGGGTTGACTTTGATGAGTGCAATTTGTATAAACAGAAAGGTCATTGGAAGGCTCAATGTTCTAAGTTGAGGCATCAGAATCAAGCTTGGAAGCCTGACAGTCAGTCACAATCTAATACTAATAGACCACCTCAAGGTTATAAACCACCACACCACAATACCGCAGTAGTAGCTTCCTGAGGCTCTATTACCAATCCTACTACTTTGGCTAAGCAATTTTAGAGGTTTCTCTCCTTGCAGCCACAAGTAATGTCCACCTCTTCTTCCATAGGTCAGTTGCCTTATAGTTTCTCAGGTATGTCACACTCTGAATGGATCTTGAATTATGGTGCTTCCCATCATGTCTCCAAATTCCTCATCTTTTATCTCTATGTACTATTTGTTCTCTATTCGTGTTATGACCGCTGATGGCACTCCTATATATGCCCTTAGCAGGTGTTGGTTATGTTGCCACACCTCACTTGTTTCTCCCTAACATTTATCTTATTTCGTGATGGAATTCAAGCTTTGAATGAATTTATTTGGTTGATGTTTGGCATTGTGTAAGTTTTATCTTTAGCCTTTTCAGAATTTCTGAGCTGCAAATAAGGACGACTCTCATAATTGTTATGTTATTTTCATGTGTATGAAGTGGTACATGTAATCAAGCAATGACTTGTAAGTAGTTTATTGGATTTGAAAGGTGTTTAAATCAGTTGGTACAGATGTAGTTCCTCTACTCGATATGCTAGTCTCTCTGTTCTATATTACTGACACTACTAAAAACAGGGGGGATTTGCAACAGAATTGTCCATTGCAAATAAGTAAGGTTGCCGTTGCAAATATGAATTTGCAACGGATTCATTCCGTTGCAAAATCATGACTGTAACTTAATTTGCAACGAATTCACCATTGCAAATTACTTTGCAATGGATAATCTGTTGCTAAGTTGCAACGGCGATTCCGTTGTAAAGTTGCAACGGCTAATCCGTTGCAACCTTCTAAGAGAAATTGATTAATTAATTTTTATATTAAATTATTTATTTAATTTATGGAATAATTATAATTAAGGTGAAAACGATTTACGATGTGTTGATGAGATGCTGATGGACCACTATTTGGGGGATGGGGTCGAGGTCGATACATTGTGGAAGACGTGGGACCCATATGTGTCATTGTACGTGATGACATCGTGCCAACAAGTGTTGACATATCTTGACTCATAAACTCAAGCCTAACATTACTTCCATGTTGGTTGGCAAGATAATTTATAATGGAGTCAATCTGACGTTGCATATTTTTAAGAAGAGCATCTTTTACTTGCAATTCGTCTTTCAACTCCTGAATAACTGTGCTCGGATATGTGGAATTCATTGAGTAGGAATGTTGTGATGAACTCCTACTAACCTTCGATGCTGGCATACGAGGTGCACCGTAAACTCTACTCTTGCTTACCCCTCTCGAAGCCTGACACCAAGCTTCTCCATCAAAAGAAGGATGGACATCTCGATTAGGTCCATACTTTGCAATCATCTCATTTCTATATTTTTCAAGCAAACAGACAAGTACATGTAGAAACAAATTTGTACAAAAAATATGGAATTATATACAAGTAATTATTTATTAAAAAATAATAGTACTTACCACCATTATTTTGGACCTGTTATCTACGAATGTGCCGGTTTCATTTACATTCTGATGCAACATTGAAAATACATCATCCCATGGAAGTTCTTTTCCCCCGGCTTGTTGTTGCTATCAACATTTTAAAAATAATTAGCAGCATAAATATTAACCAAATACAATTACAAGTGTTCAATAATCTTAATGCTTACCATATTGGCTTGATATGATGCAAATGAAATTGAGCCACCACAATGAGAACTTATTTTACCATCTGTTTGTTTCAACCGATTGCGTTTTGAAGAGTAAGATCATCTATGGAATCCTTTGGTTGACCAAACTTCCTGTATCATTATATTCCAGTCTTCCTTTTGTATCCAAATGGGACCATTATTCATGCAGTCAGTAATATTTGTGGTGTTAAGTTTTTCCAGAGCTTTAGAGCGAGCTCGGGCTAATAGTTGGTTCAAAGAGATTCGAGCTTTATCTTCCCAAATATCCCGAACAATTTCTTCATCTTCCTCGGGGAAGTCATATTTTTTCTATCAAATACATATGAAAAGTATAATCATAAATGATTCATGATCATAAATATGGAAATAGTTGCGTGAATTCAAATTAAACAAGGCAATAAAGTCGGCAATCTTTTTTTGTCATACCTTGAACTCTTTGAACAATTCATCCTTATACACCGAATCTACTTTTTCCCAACAGTGTCATGGCCTCTTGAAATTACATCTCAAAATGTTTCCGATTTCACGCCCACATGATGCGTTATTAAACCTGAAATATTATAATAACAATTTTTTCATGAAACAAATACAGACATAAATAATGAATGTGTAAAAACACTATAAAACTCACTCTGTTCTTCCATACAAACTCAGTTGTCATTGTTTTGTTAGTGGATTGATTTCGGTGTCAAAACCCTTCCGTTTAATGCAAACATTCTTCCCTGCAGAGTTTGGACCACTGTCTGATTGGTTACAATCTTCATTTTGATCGTTATTATCCTCTTGGTTTATTGGATCATCAATGTCGGTCTCCTCATCCATATGATCACCATCTAGTCCCGGATAATTATCACTCGCCAACAAATATTGATACCTGGACATGTAATTATCTTCTATATTTGGAAATGAGCTTGGGACTTTAGACATGTTATTATCATCTACGCAAGTACGGTCAATTGGGCGAGAAGTTGTTGCATGCCTATTCATCTTGTATGAAGTTTTTTTTGATCTGAATGCAAACTTACCAGTTTTCGAATCTAATATAGATCCACACTGCAACATTCTAAAACAAATGTGTTCTTATCAATAAGTGTTTGCAATAACTAATAAACATGACAATTAAGCAATTAAAGCATAACGCTAATCATCATTACAAACAACAACAATATTAAAAGAAAATTAACAAATCCTTCTCAAACATCATAATACTAATCATCATTATCATCAACATCAATATTGCAATCAAAATAACAAATCCAAGCATAACGACAATCATCATTACCATCAACATTTCAATCGAAATAACATATCCAAGCATAATACTAATCATCATTACCATCAACATCATACATATTAGGAATCCAAATTAAAAATACAAGCATAATGCTAATAATCATTACCATCAACATCAATACTTTAGTAGGGAATAACAAAAATACATGCATAATGTTAATCATCATTATTATCACTCCTAATTACATCATCATCAACATCTACACCATCACCAATGACATCATTGTCATACACAATTTCTTCATCCAAAGCCATTTCATGCTCTTCTCCCCAATTTCCTTCTACCCGAGGCAACTCATGGTGGTTGATTTCTTCATAATAAGATGAGTCAGCAAGTACATTTACATCATCAAGTGACAGCTCAGGCAGCACACAATATGGATGAGGTATTTCATCTAATTGATCAACATCAAATGATTTAACATTGTTAGTGTTTTCAGTAAATTCCCCCATATCTACGTTATAACGACTTCTAGCTAATGTCTTTATAACTGCCCACCATTCTGATGATTTATTATTGGGTGGACATGAATAGTACACTTGTTGACATCGTTGCGCCAAGACAAAATCTTCATTCCCATGTAGCCTAGAAGTATGTTTGATTTCAACCAAACCATTTGAACGATGCTTTTTAAGACCACATTTTGTATCGTACCAATGACACTTGAACATAAATACCTTGCACTTATTCCCTAAATATTTAAGCCGAATCACTTCTTGAAGCATTCCATAATAATCAATCTCATTCTCATTGTAGCAACTTCCTTTAACACAAACCCCACTATTCGTAGTTTTTTTTATATCTTCCATAACTTTGAGTATGAAATTTAAACCCATTTACATAATACCCATTTCACTGAATTGGACGGCCCCATAGATAGTGCAAAGATTTGATTCTCAATTCCAGTTGATTAGTATTGAACATAGTATAAAAATATTAATAACCATGGATGAATTTAGTAAATTTCATAGAAAATATTTAATATAACAAGATTCTTATTGAAAATACTTACATGATTTTTCAACCAAATTGGAAATATCTGCTCATATAGTTTTTCAATTTGAACATCGGTAAATTGTGTTTGTTCTGTCTTCAGCTCTTGACGACATTGCCTAAAATTGTAATTGTTAGCTGATATTAAATTATTATAAATGACGATCAAATTTAATATATTTGAAACTTACTCCATATAGGGTTTCAATTCTTGACAATTGAAAATGACATAGCTGTGTGCAATTTTTATTTTTTTATGCGATAACTGCCTTCTATAAAATTTCTTGGACAATTTTCTCCCAAGATAGGAAAAAACTGCAAGTTGTCCACCTTCAGCTTTAGATCCACCATCGTCATTTCTTGGAACACTATTCCATATTGTTTGAACATCATCACCGAAATAATACGATGCAAAATTTGTAATTTCGTCAATTAGGTAAGCTTCACATATAGAACCCTCAACGTGAGCTTTATTGATTACTTTCTTCTTCAAATAAAACATATACCTACATCATTTTTGTTAATTAATTTGCATTGAAATAAAATATAAATTGAAATTTTAAAAACTATTACATTGTATGAGAGCATATCGTTCAAATGGATACATCCATCGATATTGAACAGGTCCTCCAGCTTGTGCTTTATAAGAAAGATGTATCGTTAAGTGTTCCATGGAGTCAAAGAAAGATGGAGGGAAAATCTTTTCAAGTTTACAATTATATTTCGCTGCATCAGCTCCACGTGGTTGACATTTAAATTTGTAGCACAGATGTCCCAAAAAAAAGCTGACAATTCAGTTAATGCCTCCCATAGTGGTCTAGGCAAGTAAGGTCGGAATGCGACAGGAATAAGTCTTTGAATAAAAACATGACAATCATGACTTTTCATACCCGAAACCTTACATTGATCCTCTTTTACACATCGTGATATATTTGAAGCATAACCATTAGGAAATGACAAATCTTTCATCCATGACAACACTTCTTGTTGTTTCTTGAATAGATAATAACTACCTTTCATTTTGTAAACTCGACCATTGCCATGTTGTTTCAAATGTAAGCTTGGCCTCTGCTTGACCGCTATTTATGATCGGCTTGTTTTAACTCACAAGTGCATGAGTGTGCGATGTAGCAATTAACTCGGTAAGATCGAGGTCATATCCACAGAGAGCTAGATTTATAAATTAAGCTAGGTAACAACAAAAATATTTTAGGAGAATAATGAATTGATTTGTTTTCTAAGATAAAAGAGAGTAATTAGATTTAAATGATAAGAAAAGGTAAGTCTTGGTTCCAAATCAATTTTGATGGTGATGTATTGGTGAATCCTTCAACATATATAAGATAACTCAACCTAATATCAACGATGGTGATATTAGATCGGAAGATATTACGATGAAGATCTAAAACATGAAGATGATTATTGCTTAAGAATAAACAAGTGTTTTCATATTAAGTAAGACATTGAATCAAGCAATCTCTATACCAAAACTAAGTTTTGTTCATAAAAATTCAAGATTATAACATTACTTAGATGATTTCTAAAATTTCTTTGCAATAACAAAACATTCATGAAGAAAAAGTGAAGATAGACATTAAGATTCATTCATATCTTAAAGAACTCACCTCAATCACCATCATCCTTGATTTGGATCCAAGAAAGAGATTAGCCAACCATAATTATATATAAAAACACTTTAATAAACATGAAATAACCTGAATCAAATTGGAATAATAAGTTTTACAACTAAAATAAAACTGAAATCTAAAACAAGAAGAACAAAACACAATCTCGGAAAATATTGCAAGACAGATTTGAAGCTAACTTGGACTGCAATTTAACCCTATTTCTGAGCGTTTTCTGGAGACAGCTATTAGACACATAGTTGTAGGCCTTTCTGTTAGCTTTCCAGAACATCAACAACCATACAATTTGGATCTCGGAGTCAAAAGTTATGACTGAAACTCCGAAAGGTGTTCTGAAAAACTTATTATTTCGGCAACTTGTAGAAGATTTTTGTGTCCGATTTTCTTCCTCATTTTTAGCTGAATCTTTCTTCTTTTTGACCCAAGATAAAGTAACAATCTTTCCTCTAGCTTTCCATAGATTTCTCCTCCAATTCTTTCTTCCAAATTTCGACATTTAAATTTCCTGAAATAATTCATTTAAGCTCAAAAAAAACTTGTCGAAACATTAAGAGAAATTTACTAAAAAGCACATCAATTATTATAAAATCCCAAATAAAACTAATAAATACATATGTAAAATAAGAGATTTAACAATACTTTTGATGCACAATCACACCCCCCAACTTAGATTTTGCTAGTCCTCAAGCAAAACAAAACATAAAACCGTTGAAATAAAAATAATAATAACCATAATTAGATTCGACTCATTACACTTAAAGGACCTATCATGCAAACATTGGTATCTTCAACTTGGTGTGTACACAATAGCGAATAAAGAAAAATAAACATACTCACATTCTCTAAATCAAATATCCATACAAAATTCCAAATTCAATCGTATTTATCATGCAACCAACATAATTAATTCATGCGAAAACTCGACTTGTAATCTTCCCTTCTTTCCACTACAAACAAGGTAGCAAACTAGAGAAATAACTATCTATATATATATTTTCTTTTTTTTTCTTTTGTGTGAACTTTATTTGTTCTTTTTCTTTAAGTGGTCACTTCCCTTTTGACGCGAATACAAACATTTGTGATGAATGCACCCGGTTACTCACAAAGTCACACACTTAAAGTGCTTTGCATACTCATATTTCAAGCTGCCGTTTGACGTAAAGATAAACATTTGTGATGAATACCCCTAGTTACTGAGCAACTCAAAACATTGGAGTAGGTTGAACTTTGCACACATCTATTTATTTAATTATTACTCTATTTACTTAAACCTTGTTTAGGACTAGATTAAAAGGGATGATCACAAGTAAAGCATCACACTCATCTTTTATGCATAATCACACAACTCACACAATTTTTTAAGGAAAGATGTACTTCAATAATCTTAAAGAAAAACAAAATATGTTATATCTTGCTTTATAAGATATTATCTATCCCAAATTAAAGCATGCAATGTTCAACACAATAATGAATCCAAAAATGTAATGTTGATAATTAAGTCTCACTCACATACAAATGCATTTTTTTTCTTTCAAACAAGCATGGCCATCTCAAACATTCAACACAATCAAATATCCAAAATTAAGTTTTAAATTATCCTTAATTAAAAAAAAATAAGAATAAAGATTAGAAAACTGTTACTCCCTTTTTTTTTCAAGGATGAATGTCTGATTGAATTGGACATGAGCTGACTTCTTGCTTGAGCTTTTTTTTTTCTTCTTTTTTTTAACCTGCATATCACAACTAAAAGAAAATATCAAACCAATTTTTTTTTTTTTTTTGAAAATAAAACAAAACCTCATACCCCCCAACTTAAAATAATGCATTGTCCCTAATGCATGAACAAGTAAACAAGAGTTGGAAGAATAAGAGAGAGAGAAAAAAAACAAAAAAAAACAAAAAAATAAAAATAAATAAAAACACATTAATTCTGATACTGCAATGGCATTGGATCATCAAGATCCAATGTCTCAACTTCAGCCACAAAGTTTTCAAGATAAGGTTTCAATCGATGACCATTTATTGTGAAAATATTTCCATTCTTATGATTTTCTACCTCAACAAAGACCATGCTCGGAGATGGATTTAATCACAAATGGACCAATCCATTTTGTTCTCATCTTCCCAGGAAAAAGATGTAATCATGAATTATACAAGAGAACCTTTTGACCAACATGAAAGGATTTTCTAAGAATATGTTTATCATGCAAAATTTTCATCTTATGTTTTGAAATTTTTGCATTTTCGAATGCATCATTTCTCAACTCCTCTAATTCATCCAATTGAAGTTTTCTATTTTTTCCAATCTCATTTTCATTGTCATTGAATTGCCGAATGGCCCAATATGCACGGTGCTCAATCTCAACAGGGAGATGACAAGGCTTTCCATAAACTAGCCTATAAGGAGACATTCCTAAAGAGGTCTTGTAAGCGATGCGATATGCCCACAAAGCATCGACTAGTCGTAAGGACCAATCTTCTGATTTGGGTTGATTGTTTTCTCTAAAATGTTCTTGATTTCCCTATTTGCCAACTCAGCTTGGCCATTAGTCCATGGGTGATAAGGGTACTCGACCTTGTGAATCACACCATATTTTCTCATCAAAATCCCAACAGGCTTGTTACAAAAATGTTTTCCCCATCACTAATCATAGCCTCGGGCATGCCAAAACGAGAAAATATGTTCTTTCAAGAATTTGACCACAACTCGATGGTCATTGGTTCGAGATGCAATGGCCTCCACCCATTTAGACACATAATCAACAAAGAACCAGGATGAATTGGTAACCAAATGAACTTGGAAAAGGTCCCATGAAATCAATCCCCAACAATCAAATATTTCCAAAACAAGAATGGGGTTAAGGGGCATCATGTTACGCCGAGTGAGATTACCTAGGCGTTGGCATCGATCACATGCAACACAGAACGCATGGACATCTTTAAACATGGTGGGCCAATAAAAACCACACTGCAAGATCTTGGCAGTGGTTTTCTTGGAAGAGAAATGCCCACCACAGGCCAATGCATGACAAAAATTAATGACACTTGGAATTTCATGATCAGGGATGCACCGCCTAACAATTTGGTCAGGACAGTATTTAAATAGGTAGGGGTCATCCCAAAAAAGGTACACACGCTATGCAAGAATTTATGTTTGTCAAGTTTAGACCAATGAGAAGGAATCGACTTGTGGCTAGGTAATTTGCTATGTCAGCATACCATGGAGAGCCAATGTTGGAGACATTACCTGCAAAAAATAAATTTTCATCAACAAAGAGTTCATTTATTGGAGATTCATCTACTATGTTCTCATAGCTTGAAAGACGAGATAAATGATCAGCCACTACATTCTCTACTCCCTTTTTATCTCGAATTTCAAGGTTAAACTCTTGGAGTAGGAGGATCCATCGCATCAAACGTGGCTTGGAATCTTGTTTTGTGAGCAAGTATTTCAATGCTGCATGATCAGTGAAAACAATAACAAGAGATCCAACCAAATAAGACCGAAACTTGTCTAAAGCAAATACCACAGCTAAGAGTTCTTTTTCAGTTGTAGTGTAATTCAATTGAGCATCATTCAAAGTCTTGCTAGCATAATAAATTACATGAGGTTTCTTATCTTTTCTTTGCCCTAAAACAGCACCTATTGCAAAATCACTAGCATCACACATCAATTCAAATGGTAAAGACCAATCAGGAGCTTGCATGATTGGTGTAGTGGTCAACAACCCTTTAAGCTTTTCAAAAGCTTCTTGACATTTTGATGTCCAATCAAATTGGGCATCTTGTGACAACAAGTTACACAATGGTTTGGCAATGGTACTGAATGAATGAATGAATCTTCGGTAAAAACCAACGATGACCTAAAAGGATCTCACATCTTTCACAGTCTTGGGGGTAGGTAATTTTTGAATGACTTCAACTTTTGACTTATCTACCTCTATCCCTTTTGAAGAGACAATGTGACCTAAGACAATGCCATGTGTCACCATAAAATGACATTTCTCCCAATTAAGTACAAGATTGCTCTCCTCACACCTTTCAAGAACTTTTTCCAAATGCATTAGACACAACTCATAAGAATCCCCATAAACTGAAAAATCATCCATGAAAACTTCCAAAAAATTTTCCACCATGTCACTAAAGATACTCATCATACACCTTTGAAAAGTGGCTGGTGCATTACACAAGCCAAAGGGCATTCTTCTATAAGCATAGGTACCAAAAGGACAAGTGACCGTGGTTTTTTCTTGGTCTTCTAATGAAATCTCAATTTGGTTGTAACCTGAGTATCCATCAAGAAAACAATAGAAAGCTCTTCCTCGCTACTCTTTCAAGCACTTGGTCTAAAAATGGAAGAGGAAAATGGTCCTTCCTAGTCACCATGTTCAACTTACTGTAATCAATGCACATACGCCATCGGTTTGGATTCTAGTTGGCACTAGCTCATTATTTGCATTCTTCACTACCGTGACTCCAGATTTCTTAGGGACAACTTGGGTTGGACTAACCCATTTTGAGTTTGCAATGGGATAAATGATACCTGCATCAAGTAACTTAAGAACTTCTCCTCTCACTACTTCCTTCATGGTTGGGTTCAATCGTCTTTGCATTTGCCTCACAGATTTAGCCTCTTTTTCAAGATAGATTCTATGTGTACATAAAAGAGGACTAATTCCTTTCAAGTCAGTAATTGTCCACCCAATTGCTTTCTTGTGTTTTCTCACCACTTTCAAAAGCTTTTGTTCCTGCTCTATGCTAAGTTTTGATGAAATCACAATAGGATATGATACATCTTCCCTAGAAATGCATACTTAAGATCACTCGGTAAAGGCTTCCTTCTCGGCTTATAAGGTTGAACAAGAGATGTCTCAACTTTCACTTGGGCTGAAATCAAAGGCTCAAACAATGGAGTCCATTGACCTGTTGACATAATAGGCATTGGATCTAGATATGTCTCGAGTTCTCTTACTTCCTCATCAACACATTCCAAAGAACAAAATCTTTCATCATGAATTAAAGTTCTCTCTAATGGATCCTTTATCCCTTCTCTCTCAAAGTGTTCTTGACAAACAGTTTGAATCAAATCCACCTCTCTAATGTCCTCATGTTCACCAATTTGTTTGGAAATATTGAAAATATTCATCTCCAATGTCATATTTCCAAAAGACAATTTCATCACCCCATTCCTACAGTTAATTAAAGCATTGGATGTAGCTAGGAAAGGTCTACCTAAGATGACTGGGATGGGAGCATTAGAACCTTGAACAAGTGAGGTGTCTAACACTACAAAATCAACAGGAAAGTAGAATTTATCTACTTGGATCAATACATCCTCAACAACACCCCTAGGAATCTTGATTGACCTATCAGCTAATTGAAGGGTGATTCGAGTAGGCTTGATTTCCCCTAGACCTAATTGTTTGTAAACAGTGTAGGGTATTAAATTCACACTTGCTCCTAAATCCAACAAAGCTTGGTCTATCTTATGACTTCCAATAATGCATGAAATGGTGGGACAACCAGGATCTTTGTATTTGGGAGGGGTCTTAAACTGGATGATGGCACTGGCATGTTCAGTTAGAAAGGCTTTTTCTTTCACATTCAATCTCCTTTTGACTGTGCATAAGTCCTTAAGGAACTTTGCATAAGATGGGACTTGTTTAATTGCATCAAGGAGTGGAATGTTTACCTTTACTTGTTTGAACAATTCATAGATTTCCGAGTTCATAAGATCATGTTTAGATTTTCCTAACCTTTGTGGAAATGGTGGTCTAGGAACAAATTCTAAATCACTCACTTTGCCTCCATTTTTTGTTGAATCATCTCCTTTCTCACTCTTCTCTCTCTCATTTATCTCACCTTCTTTCTCACTCAAGCTCTCATTTGTCACTTGTGTTTTGATTCCTTCTTCACTTTCTCTGGATTTCTCCTCCACAATTCCTTTAGGAATCCCAAAACCTATAGCTTTGTCAATAATCTTTCCACTTCTGAGGGTGGTGATGGCTTGGATTTGTTCATGGTTTGAGGATTCACCGGGTGAGGATTCACTTATATGCATCTGACCTCTAGGATTTGGCATTGGTTGAGCAGGGATATTTCCTTCTCTTGAATGCTTAGTGATTGAGTCAACTTGGTTAGTTGACTTCGAATGTCATCTAAGGTCCTATTGGTCTGATCTTGAAATTTGTTAACTTGGTTGTTGATTCCTCCTTGTGTTTGCATGAACTGTTGAAGAGTATCCTCTAGGGATCTCTTATGAGGGGGTTGGTATGTGTTATGTGTGGGAGCATGAAATGGTTGGGGTGGAGGTTGAAATGTTTGAGGTACTGAAGAGCCCTCATTTCTCCATCCAAAATTTGGGTGGTTCCTCCATCCAGGATTATAAGTATCAGAGTAGGGATTGCCTGCTTGGTTTGAAAATGGCTTTCTAACATTACTTGAATCAGAAGTTTGGCCATATAACACCTCCTTGAAAGCTGGAATAGTAGGGCACTCATTTGTCCTATGCCCTTTACCCTCACAAACAATACAACTTTCCTCTTGTTGTTCACTTATGACATGCACTTTTTTAATCTCAAGAGACTCTACTTTTCTAGCCAATGAGGCTAATCTAGCATTAAGGTCATCAGTCTCTTTCAATTGGAATCTCCCACTTGAATGAGAAACGGTGTTTCTAGATTCAACTTGAAGTGGGAGAGAAGTTTCCCATTGCTTTGTGTTTTCAGCCAATTGATCAAAAAAATCAAAGGCTTCACTTGGTTCTTTGTCATAAAACTCACCATTACACATGGTTGACACTAGCTTCTTAAAATCTGCGGTAAGAGAGTCATAGAAGAAACTCACTAACCTCCACATCTCAAAACCATGGTGGGGACAAGCATTCAACAAGTCTTTAAACTTTTCCCAAGCTTGGTGAAATGACTCATTTGGACTACAAGAAAAATTCATCATTTGACGTTGTAAGGCTGCTGTCCTATGAGTGGGGAAGTATTTTTTCAAAAATTCAGCTTGCATTTCTCTCCATGTACCTATAGACCTAGGACGCAGGGAGTTTAGCCAAAGCTTGGCTTTATCCTTTAGAGAGAATGGGAACAATTTAAGTCGAATGGTTTCCTCCGTGCATGTTCTATCAATAAAGGTATTGCATACTTCTTCAAACTCCTTAATGTGTATGTATGGATTTTCGAATCCATACCATGAAATGTGGGAAGAAGTTGAATCATGCCCGGTTTCAAATTGAAAGCTTGTTGGTTAAGAGGCAATATAATACACGAAGGTGTACTTTGTCTTGCCGGGTGAAGATACTCTCGAAGGGTTCGGAAATTAGGTTGATCATTGAATTGTGGAGGTCTATTACCTTGAACACTCCCTTCACCCTCTATATCTTCAACATTAGCCATGATGGAATATAATATAACAGTTATATGAATATAAAAGGAAAAGAGAAAGAAAAACAAGATTGCAAATAAAAGTAAATGAAACGTAAAAGATAAAGTAATAGCTGAAAAAAATACAACAAATTAGAAAATACACACTCTAACTAATAAGCAATATTAACAACAATAAACATTAAAAGATAATAGTAACAAGCATGAATAAAAAGGCGGTAATACCGGCCAAGAACTTAAAACAATAAATATTAGATAAAAAAACAGAACAAAATAAAATAAAATAAACAAGAGGCGGTTGAACCAGCCATAATCCAACAATTAGTAGTCCAGTCCACAGTCCAATATCCGTCCACAGTCCAATATCCAAAAAGCTGAGGTCAAATTTTTTTTTTCTTTTTATTTTTTTTAGGCGGTAAGACCAGCCATTTTGAGTTTTTTTTATTTTGTATATTTTTTTTTCCAATAATCAAAACTAAATTTGTTACCTTTGCTTGCTAGCTCACTAACATGGCGCCAAAATTGCTTGACCGCTATTTATGATCGACTTGTTTTAACTCACAAGTGCATGAGTGTGCGATGTAGCAATTAACTCGGTA
This sequence comes from Salix exigua, assembly GCA_032356905.1. Classification (NCBI taxonomy): domain Eukaryota; kingdom Viridiplantae; phylum Streptophyta; class Magnoliopsida; order Malpighiales; family Salicaceae; genus Salix; species Salix exigua. The sequence goes on along the minus strand of CM063597.1, from coordinate 4,046,397 downwards.
AGATCGAGGTCATATCCACAGAGAGCTAGATTTATAAATTAAGCTAGGTAACAACAAAAATATTTTAGGAGAATAATGAATTGATTTGTTTTCTAAGATAAAAGAGAGTAATTAGATTTAAATGATAAGAAAAGGTAAGTCTTGGTTCCAAATCAATTTTGATGGTGATGTATTGGTGAATCCTTCAACATATATAAGATAACTCAACCTAATATCAACGATGGTGATATTAGATCGGAAGATATTACGATGAAGATCTAAAACATGAAGATGATTATTGCTTAAGAATAAACAAGTGTTTTCATATTAAGTAAGACATTGAATCAAGCAATCTCTATACCAAAACTAAGTTTTGTTCATAAAAATTCAAGATTATAACATTACTTAGATGATTTCTAAAATTTCTTTGCAATAACAAAACATTCATGAAGAAAAAGTGAAGATAGACATTAAGATTCATTCATATCTTAAAGAACTCACCTCAATCACCATCATCCTTGATTTGGATCCAAGAAAGAGATTAGCCAACCATAATTATATATAAAAACACTTTAATAAACATGAAATAACCTGAATCAAATTGGAATAATAAGTTTTACAACTAAAATAAAACTGAAATCTAAAACAAGAAGAACAAAACACAATCTCGGAAAATATTGCAAGACAGATTTGAAGCTAACTTGGACTGCAATTTAACCCTATTTCTGAGCGTTGTTTGGAGAAGGCTATTAGACACATATTTATATCCCTTTCTATTAGCTTTCCAGAACATTAAAAATCATATAATTTGGATCTCTGAGTCAAAAGATATGACCGACACGCCGAAAGGTGTTCTGGAAAACTCATTATGTTGGCAACTTGGAGCATATTCTCGTGCCTGATTTTCTTCCTCATTTTTAGCTGAATCTTTCTTCTTTTTGACCCAAGATAAAGTAACAATCTTTCCTCTAGCTTTCCATAGATTTCTCCTCCAATTCTTTCTTCCAAATTTCGACATTTAAATTTCCTGAAATAATTCATTTAAGCTAAAAAAAAACTTGTCGAAACATTAAGAGAAATTTACTAAAAAGCACATCAATTATTATAAAATCCCAAATAAAACTAATAAATACATATGTAAAATAAGAGATTTAACAATACTTTTGATGCACAATCAGCATCCTACAATACAACTGAATATCTAACCTATCCTTTACATCTAGGTTATGACGGATTACATTAGTATGCCAATATGGAAGCTCCTAAAAAATACTTTTCTTCACCCAATTATGATACACACCTAAACCAGGAATTTTATCACAAGAGCTATGAACATGTCCATCAGTAAACTTTGACACTTCATCTAACATCTGTAAACCAGTTCGACGTGGAAAAGGAGGGAGCTCTTCAATTACTCCATTCATAAACTTATCTGCCTGGTATCTATAGGGGTGGTTCATGGGTCGTCGATGACAGTCAAAAAATGAAGTTTTCCCACCATGTTTTAACCTAAAAGCCTTGCTATGCTCCATGCAATAAGGGCAACATAATTTTCCATGAGTACTCCAACCTTATAACATAGCATATGCAGGAAAATCACTAATGGTCCACATCAAAGCTGCTTTCAATTGAAAATTTTGTTTACTATATACATCATAAGTTTCAACACCCACAGACCACAACTTATTCAATTCATCAATCAAGGGTTTTAGAAAAGCATCAAGCTTCTTTCCGGGATTCTTTGGGCCAGGAATGATTATTGATAAAAACATAAATGGTCTTGTCATGCACTTCCTAGGAGGCAAGTTATACACTGTCACAATTACTGGCCAACAAGAATATGCATTTGACATCATATTAAATGGACAAAATCCATCCGTGCATAACCCTAATCTCAAATTTCGAGGATCTGTCGCGAAGTTAGGATGGATACGATTAAACTCTTTCCATGCATATCCATCTGATAGATGCACCATTACTCCATCATCTGACCTGTGAAAGTGATGCCATGTCTGTTGAAATTCACGCGGATTAAGGCAACAATACAATAAATAATACAATCTTAAAATTAATTACTTTAAAGTAAAGAGATAAGGGAGAGAGATTGCTAACTCGGGTTTTTAACGTGGTTCGGCAAGCCTACGTCCACGACTCAAGTACCAACCCGTACTTGAGTATTGTACTCTCTTACTAAACCAAGTAACAAGATTACAATTTCCGCTTGATGAATCCACACCAAGACTTTACACCACTTGAAGATATGCCCTCTTCAAGATTTTCCCTTTCCACTTGAAGATGTCCCCTCTTCAAGATTTTTTCTTGGTGATGTTCCCTCACCAATACCAAGAGTTTTATACTCAACTCTCAAGAGTTTCACAATGATTGTTTTAGTAAAACAACAATACACTCTTAATAGTGTGGATATTACAAATGAAGATCTAAAATCTCTTTCTCTCACTTAATAGCACTTAGGATATTTGAAGGTGTTTAAGTGTAGTGAGAATGAGAAATACTCTTTGTGTTAGGATATGAAGATTTAAACACAAATATGAGTATTAATGAGGATTGATGATATGAAGGTGTTTATGCACTTCTAATTGCCTCAATATAAAATATGAAAGTTCTATGTATTTCGTTTTGCAATTAAGAGGCCTATTTATAAGTTTCAAAGAGAAACTAGCCGTTTATAGCCGTTAGAAACTAGCCGTTTATAGCCGTTGGAAACTAGCCGTTTATGGCCGTTTGAAACTAGCCGTTTTATAGCTGTTTGAGTGCAACTGTCATATCAAGCGGTCGACCGGTTCATAACGGACAAAACCAAGCGGTCGACCGGTTCATGCAGAAATCTATTTTGACAAATTATCTTTTCTGAATTTCTTGAACCGATTGAATATGACTTAAACCTTTTAATCATCAAATCCTTTTAATGCATGCACTGTGAAGTGTGTGAGTTTATTTTAATTTGTGCTATCAAGATAGAAATAGAAATTTACATAAAGCACTAAAATGAACACTTATTCTAAGTTTTCACTTGCTTGCATCTTGGACTTCCTGGAGTGATTTCTTCGTGTACTCCATTATGCTTGTTGATGTATTCTTTGTATAATACCTGTTTATAGCTTAATCTCATCCAAACATATTATTAGTCCATTTTCTTTTTATTGTTATCATCAAAATATATAAAGCATACAAAGTATGACATTATATGTCAACAATGTCATATCTTTAGCATGATGTGGAGACATAAATAGCCTCTGAAGTCTTGGTGTCAATGGAAAGTGTCGGAGTTGCTTCTCCGCCTTTCTTTCTGTGCCTTGAATAGTAGGGTTTGTAGGTTTATATCGTGAACTTCCACAGAAGTCACAAATGATTTTCATTGCATCCACCCTGTAATACAACATACAGTAATTCAGGCACACGTCATATTTCTCATAACCAAGTCCAAGTGGTCGCATAAATTTTTTGGCTTCATAAAAATTTGAAACCAAATTTGCATCATCAGGCATACAACTCTTAGCAAATTCAGTAAATTTGTTGAAGGCATTTAGAGTTAAATTTAAATTTGACTTCATATTAAGCAATTGTACAGAAGTGGATAATTTTGATTGCTTGGTACACCCTTCCCACAAAGGTGCCTCGGCAACTTTCAACAACTTAAAAAAATTACATGTCTTTACATTCGGAGGTTCCTCTATGACAACAGTACTGCAAACCCTATCATTATAGTATGCATCATCATTCCCCATTGCATCTAGAACCATATTTCTATACGGATTTGCATCACCCATGTCATTCACAACATGACTAAGCTCTCCTGATGAAGGTCCACCCAATATATCTGTGACAAAAGGTTCCCCATGTACAGTCCAATTTTCATAATAAGGTAAAAACCCTCTTGTCAATAAATGCTTACAAACATCATCTTCGTCTTGGAACTTTTGATTTTTGCATCTCACACAAGGACATCTAATTTTTCCCTCATATATTTTTATCAATTGAAAATGCGAAATTGATAAATCTTCTAACACCCGCAATAAATTCAGGATTAAGGCGAGCACTTCGCATACGATGATACATCCACTCTCGGTCGTCCATATTAATCTAGTAAACATTATGACATACAAATATTTCAAAATGTTGTTTCATTTTGTATTACGCAGGAGGCAGATGAAAAATAAAATGCTTTGAATAACTGAAATATAAATTAAGTTTCTTATATTTCACCACTATATATTAATGTGTAAGATCATTTTCATATAACAATTATTTAGAATTTGCACGTTCAAATGGATTTACCCTAAGGCCCCTTTCTTTTTGTATTTGTTTTTGTAATTATGACTATGAATTCCATACTACATTCATTAGGGTGCAAAGGGGACAACTCTGTCTCCCTTAAGTGTAGTTTTTGAACTAGTTTACATTAGATATTAGTTCTATAATTTTCTATTTTTTTTCTATATACTTGTTCCAAGTTTATTTGCTACAGGTCCACATTATTAACGATGTTAATGGACATTAAGTTAAAAGTCAAGTTATGAAATTTATTACATAACAAAATCAACAATCCTTTATGTGTCATCCATGACCAACTAAATTTATAGTTCCTAACATAAAGGCTATACCATGTAACCAATAGTTTCTTAGCAATAACTAGGTCCTTAGTTCTCATCACAAGGAGTGACTAAATAATCAACAATTATTTACTTGTAATTTATGACTAAGTAATCAACAATCATTTTCATGCTTAATTCATGTAGCAACCTAATTTTTGTCCATCAAAAGAAAAACAGAAATTTGCAACGGTAAGCAAGAGGATTCCAGGATGATTCCAGGCAAGACAAAGCAAATGTGAAGTGATTACCGCATATTTTTTCCTTACTCTTCTTCCTTGATGTTTTACACAAATTTAACACATAAGTATGAGGTGCTTTAGGGTGCTGCAAAGAGAGAAAGATAAGAAAATATTTAATTAGAAACTAGAGTTTCAAAGCTTATTGAACTAAGCAAATGTGTAGTGATAACCTAAGAGCATAATATAAGCAGGAAAGTAGAAAAGGCAAATAAGATGAAAGAAATGACTCTCTTTCGTTATATTTTGTTAATAACTCCCTAACATTTTGCTTTTTAATGGGCTTGATCTCTCTACTAATGACTTATCTCTTTAGTTATGACTTATCTCCAAAACATATGTTTTATAGCTTCATTCGAGTTCAATAATTCACCATTTCAATAACAAAATATATTGTAGATTTTAATGCACACACGTCATAAAAACCTTTTATTTATTTTCACTTGTAAGAACTAATTTAATATTGCTAACATATGTTTTGTCTTCCATGGGTGTCATGTTTTCATACATTTCATAAATAAATCATAGTCTTGGGTGTCTGTTCGTTATTTCAGATCCCATTTAGACATAGTTCATACGCTTCCAACTAACAAAACAAACATCTGGGCCCGGTGCAATTATTGGTTCCAGAGCACACAATATGTCCTCACCTACTGTAATTAAATCCAAAGTCATCAATCTTTATCAACACTACCTGCTGCAAACAAGCTTCCCTATCCAGACATGGAGATTAGTTGGCCAAGAACTCAGCGGTTCAAAGGAAAATTATTCTGTTTCAAATTCCCAGTGAAAATATGATCTAACATAACCTCTCAGCACTTTACCGACAAACTTAGGCCATGGTTAGTTCAAATAAAGACACAAAAAACAGACCACTAGATCCAAATAACATGAAAATAGATCAACACAAATTAGTTGGAGCTAGCTAAACTTGTCCTTTATGTTAGTTCCACAGTGTCCATGTCAAACATCTAGAAACAACTCTGAATCAGAAAGAAGATCCACGTACACAAGCAAAAAAATCACAAAAAAGGAAAATTCTAATAAGTTTCCATCATTAATTTCAAACAGCAAGTTGAAGCTGACGGGGTATTGGGGATCCTAAATATTTCCTGCAACCCGAATTACGGGGACCAAATAGGCTATCAATCTAATCTCTCCTCTGATATACCAAATTTAAGGATCAAATTTTAAATTAATCATGCCGTGTATACTTGCAGCCCCAACACATGTTCAAACAAACAGCACTGTTAATCAGCTTTCTTTCGAACACCCATTTTCAGGCATTTGCTGTTGAGAATTTCTTTGCAGAGTGAAGCTATGTCATGGTAAACACTGACCTCTTCCTCACCGAGATCAAGTATTGAAAAGATAAGCATGATAATCATTTCCACGAACATTCCTACTGGAACAATGGTAAAAACTTTTATCTAGTTTAATAAAGAGCAAAGCAACGATTATTTCCAATAAACACAACATGAACAAAGTAGACTTATGATCATCAACATTGTCATCCCAATTAGCTTAACAAATTAAAAAAAAATACATGACTTTTCTAAAAGATCTCGGCAAAACCAAATGGGTGACCAAAATAATGCTAAACTTATGATAATAAATACAGAAATAAAAAAATTTCTATTAAAAACTAAGGAAATAAAAAATTGAAATGCTTACCGTATATTAAGGAGATCGGCGTTGTTGTGGTGATGGGTCTACTGTTTAACTCAATCTTGACGCCGACAAGGTGGAATGGGAGCGGGAGCTGGAAATTGATTTTTCTTGTCACTGTTCACTGGACAAAACAGAGAAGGAGAGAAGGAAGAAGATCGAGGGAGGAAGAGAGATTTGTTCTAAGGAGGAAGATAAATTTGTTCCGAGGAGGAAGAGCGCCTGGAAGTACTTCTGAGGAGGAAGAAGAGCGCCTGGAAGCTATGAGGAGGAAGAGAGATCGAGGGAAGAAGGGGATCGTTTTGCTCTGCAGTTCTCAAAACGCACCGTTTTGATCAAAACGGTGCGTACAACTAGAAAAGACATTAAATCAAAACGGTGCGTACGCATTTTTTGTTTTGCAAAGGATTATCCGTTAGCAAACTAATTTCATATTGCAACGGATTTTCCGTTGTAAAAAAAAAAATTGCAACGGATATTCCGTTGCAATATCAGTTTCCTTTGCAACGGATATTCCGTTGCAATTTAATTTATATTTTGCAATGGATATTCCATTGCAAATGAATAGATATTGCAACGGATTATCCGTTGCAACATAATAACCTATTGCAACGGATATTCCGTTGCAAATTTCGTTGATTTGCAACGGATTTTCAGTTGCAATATTTCTTGAACTTGCAAATATATAATTAAAAAGTCAAAACACTGCAAATTTATTTAAAGAAACAAACTTAAACAAAAGAGCATAAAATTTAATTTTGAAGCCAATATTTTTTTTATTTTATAAGATTTATTCATCGTATTATTATATTAAATGTATTTAAGAATGCTGACATTAATTTCTGTCCCTAAGAAAATCCTAGGTTATTTTTCCTCTCCCTCTATATATTTTTAGGCGATAATATTCAATAAATAATTGAACATTATATTAGTTTTACATACTTTATTTGACATAAATATACAAATATATAATTAATTTGATATATTTTCAATAATATCTTAAATTTAAAAGATAAAATTGAAGTACATCCAAACACTGAAATCAAATAATTCAAAACAAAACCGAAAACTAAAAGAAATAAACTTAAATAAAAGAATACAAAATTAAATTTTGAAGCAAATATTTATTTTATATAAGATTTATTAATCATATTATATTAAAATAGCATAATTTTTTTTGCAACGGATAAATTACAATTGCAACGCATATTCCGTTGAAAATTTCGTTAATTTGCAACGGATATTCCGTTGCAATTTAATTTGTATTTTGCAACTGATATTCCGTTGCAAATGAATAGATATTGCAACGGATATTTCCATTGCAAATTCGTTACTTTGCAATGGATTTTCCGTTGCAATCTTTTCATTTAGTAACGGATTTTTCAGTTGCTAAGCGAAATGAATTTGCAATGAAAAATTCAAAATTTGTTGCTAAGCGATTCTTAGTTGCAAATTTTGCAATGGAGTTTTGCCATTGAAATGGACCCTTTTTTTGTAGTGTGAGTTTATCTTTCGAATGTGGAGTTGCTCTCTCATGGCCCGGGCATCCTAGAGGCAGAGTTTTGGGAAGAATGAATACTAGCCCTAGGAGTATAATTTGCTTACAAACTGAAGGTGGGAGAAGGGATAGACATTTGGCTGATTTTCAAGCCAACTAGATATCCAATAGCTTTGGCTTCGTGTTCCATGAGTTCTCAAACGATGAAGCTGCAGTTGACATGAATTACATCATAGGACTTTTGTAATATTCAGCCTGCATGGAATATGCCAATGATATGATTCCTTCCTTCAAATTAACAGAGTGGACTATCTTTTTATTTTTGCTTTCAGTGCTCTATATTTTTCCTTTTAGTTCACTATAGGAAAATGACGTGTTTTAACGGCGAGAGTGAGCTTGGTGGAAATATTCAACTATTGAAATATCTAGTTGATAAATTTCTTTACATAAGACCACTAGACTAAAATCCTTATTTTTATATTAATGATGTAGAAGATGTTTGATTTATGTTTATTTGATTTTAGGACATTTTACTTTCATAATATTTTGGAATTTTAGGGAAGTTTCTAATTTTGAGATTATGTTTGTTTGACTTTGTGTTTGTATTATATAATTTAAAGTTAAATTATATTGAATTTGAATTATGTTTATTAAATTAATATTTTAATTTTTTATACATATATAATTAATTAATTATGTATGAAAGTACAAGCATGAAACGGCGCACCATAATGCTCAGAAACCGAAACATTCCGTACCAATAGAAAAAACAAAACGTCATCCGAAGTGAAACTAAAAGCTATATATATATATATTACAATTGGTTTTCATTTTTTAATTGCTATTTTTTATATTCATTTCCTAATTAATTTTTGTTTTATAATTTCATCCCCCATGATTTTATCTCATAAAAAACTAGATTTCATGGATTTTTTTTTTGTTTTCCTTCTGTTATGAGGCTATCCGGATCTCATGACCTAACGTGTTAAGTTGGTAAGTTAATCCATGTGGGCTCAAACCTTTTTTTATATTATAATTATTGTATTTCTAATACTTTCCATCTAATCATTCAACATTCAACATTGATTTTTTTTATAAAAAAAATAGGCGATGTTATTTGTTTGTTTTAAGTTTTTATCATGTTATTCCAATTTTATAACATGACTCGTAGGATAGGCATATGGCCTAAGCAACTTTAGGTCTTTGTTAACTCATAATTTCTATTTCTCCCTTTATAGGGTTGATTTTTCTTTTCTCAATTTAATCCTTTGATATTTAGTTAGTTGAGAATTAAATTTATTTTTTAAAAATATTCTTTTTGGTTAAATGACTCTGCTCACGAGCTTTAATACACATGATGGAATCAATGTTTTGTGTATTTTTGATTTAATTTTTTTATCATTTGAAATTATTTGTTTTATTTTTAAGCCACATTCTTTTCAACCAGGCATCATCTTTTTCTTCAAAGATTTTTATTCAACTCTCAGCAAATGGGAGTTACATGGCTAGACCTTATCAAAATGACATGCACTTTATTTAAATTGAATTTTCTTTTCACGATCTATAATTATGTAAAGTGTATCCCAATAATATTTGCTACTTTAATAGCTTTTCTGTTTGTGGTATTAAATACAAAAAAAGAGTATTTCTAGTCATGGGCTTTTAAAAATAAACATTTCAAAAAACAAATATTTGATTAAAATTATTGAGAGATGAATTTTTGAATGTAAAAAAGTCTTCATGAATAAAAAAAACAAGTAATTTAAATTTCGCAAAATTAATATTTGAAATGCAATTATATATGGTACTCAATGTACGAAAAAACAGAATTTATTTGACTAAAAACAAATCTCTATGAATGAGTGAAAAAAAAAGTTACCATAATAGATATGGTGTAAGGCCCGACCCACTCCCCCTTGCAGAATATTGTCCGCTATGGCTCCACCCAAACCCGACGTCCACGCCTCACGGTTTTGTTCTTGGCAGCCCGCAGGCCCCAAAACGCGTCCTACAAGGTTGGGTACCACTTGCCTTAATATGCCCTGGCTCTGGACACTCTTCTTTCGATGTGGGATGTTACAATCCCCCCACTTTAAGAACAAGCCGTCCTTGGTTCTGATACCATATGTATTCTTTTAAGATTATAACAAAAAGAAGATTTATTTCTTTTTGACTCTTTTTCTTTTATTTTCACTTCGAAGAGACTATAGCCGACACTAATGACCTCCAATAGTGTCTCTAGTTATCCGTCCTGAAATCAACTAATCAATTTCATGAAAATATTAACATGAACCTAACCGTGGTTATCATTATTTATATATATTTTAAAACAAAACCAAAGTAATTCATCCTTGTCCCGTTATTTCCTTAGGAGCTTTCATCTCAAAAGGCTAATAAATTTTGCCGATATCGACATCACCTGCCGATATCATTAACTATTCCGAAATCGAATAGTTAATCAAGTTTATACATCATGCCGATATCGACGTCACCTGTCGATATCATTAACTATTCCAAAATTGAATAGTTAATCAAGTTGACATGCCGATATCGACGTCACCGGCCGATATCATTAACTATTCCAAAATTGAATAGTTAATCAAGTTTATACCTATCATGCCGATATCGACGCCACCTGCCGATATCATTAACTATTCCAAAATTGAATAGTTAATCAAGTTTATACATATCATGCCGATATCGACGCCACCTGCCGATATCATTAACTATTCCAAAATTGAATAGTTAATCAAGTTTATACATTATGCCGATATCGACGTCACCCGCCGATATCATTAACTATTCCGAAATTGAATAGTTAATCAAGTTTATAATTCATACCGACTAGCTTGTTTCTTTTACACACAAACACACACACACACACACACACACATATATATCTATATATATGTTTTTCCATCCCCTAAACTTTCCTTTACCCATTTCCTTTTCCTCCCAATAAGCACCAAAATTATATCTTATATTTCAATAACCAGTAAAGTAAGTAATATTATATAAAGAGAATATAGGTACCAAGTACCCACCTGCTGTGAATGTTCGACTTGCGCTACCCTGTTGTTGTTGTTGTTGTTGCCCTTCACCCGCGGTCCTTCCTGAAACCACAATTACCCACCATTTATTTATTTATTTACATTAATACCCATATCACACACAACAACAATAAAAATGGTAATAATATTCATTTCTCTTTTTTCCAATTCTTCTCTTTCTCACTTATATTCCTCATTATCATCCTTTAATTTTTCAGCTCATTTGTAGTCCAAATAGAACATCATGAATTCAATTTCTTATCACCCTTTATTTTATTCTTTTATTTTCAGAAGATCAATACACACTTTATGAAGGGAAAGGGACAATTTTTTTCTCTCCTTAACATGGCTAAATTTTTGATATTTTCTCAACTTGGCCGAAATTGTCAACACATGTGATAACTTGACCTCTCCTTAGAGTTTTACCCATATTTGGAGTTCCAGAACTCCAAATTAGATGGGGGTTGAATTCTTTGGAAAGATAACACTCCCAGCTACAACTTATATGAAAGGATCATACCCGAATTATGTGTTTTTCAGGTCCAAATATCCCTAAGAAATAGGGCAACGAAACTGTCCTGTTTTTGAGAAAAAGAAAGTATCTCCAATTCATCTTCAATCTTTGATTTCTCATCAATAACAGCCATGTCTTTCCTTTAATCATGAAATCCTACTCATTTATGCATTTCCCTAACATTTTATGCTAGAAACCCTAATTCCCAATTCAAAAACAATCAAGAACTTCTAAATTGAAGTTAATTTCTTAGAAATTGAAGTTAGAATTCCTTACTTGGATGAGATCTAACAATTTTGGAGGAATCCTAGCCTTCTTATCCTTCAAAATACCCAGCCACTCTTCCTCCTTTCTTCTCCAATTTCTTCACTTTCTCTTGTTACTTCTCCACCCAATTGTGCTCTTTCACTTTAGAAATCCAAGGCTTGTATGGGTTTACAAATTTTTGGGTGTTTACTCTTGATTTTTATGGGATGGATTTCGAAATTCTCCCTCTCCTCTCTACTTTGTTTCAGCTGGACATGGCTGAAAAGAGAGGGGTATTTATAGTCCCTGTTTTTTTTTTTTTTTGCTTTTCCTAAATTTTGTATAATCATCTTAATTATATCTACCATTTTCTTTTCCTTTGTTTCATCTTAATCTCTTACCTCTATGTATACTTTATTCTCGGGTTTCACATTCTCCCTTCCTAATAAAAATTTCGTCCATGAAATTTAAAACTACATACCTGACTCAAGGAATAGATAGGGGTATTTTTCCTTAATTTCGGACTCTCTCTCCCACGTTTCTTCCTCGATTTGTGAGTTTCTCCACAATACTCTGAAGAGTGATACCTTTTTATTTCTCAATATTTTTTCACTACGATCCATGATCTTGACTGGCCTAGTCTCGAGTGTCAAGTCTTCTCTTACTTCAATAGGAACTGGAGGTAACACTCGGGAAGGATCCACTTCTGCCTTCCGTAATAGTGATACATGGAATACATTGTGAATCTTCTCTAGGTGTGCTGGTAAATTCAAGCGATAAGCCACAGGCCCTACCTTAGCTATCACCTCAAATGGGCCAATATACCTCGGAGCAAGCTTTCCTTTCATTCCAAACCGAATGATGCCCTTCCATGGTGCTACCTTTAAGAAGACTCTATCCCCTATTTGGAATTCCAAGGGTCTCCTCCGTTTATCTGCATAACTCTTCTGTCTATCTTGGGCTTCCTTCATTCTTTGCCTGATTACCCTTACTTTATCAGTTGTTATTTGTACTAGTTCAGGACCCAGGAGTTTCCTTTCTCCAACTTCATCCCAACATATCGGAGTGCGACATTTTCTCCCATAAAGGGCTTCATATGGAGCCATCCCGATAGAAGCTTGGTAACTATTATTATACGTGAATTCTACCAATGGTAGCAAGTCTTCCCAGTTTCCCCCAAACTCTAATACACATGATCTCAAAAGGTCTTCAAGTGTTTGGATGGTTCTTTCAGATTGACCATCTGTCTGGGGGTGGAATGCAGTGCTCAGATTCACCTTGGTTCCTAAAGCCCGTTGTAAGCACGACCATAACCTTGAAGTAAATCTCGGGTCTCGATCGGATACCATTGATATGGGAACTCCATGCAGTCTAATCACTTCGTTCACGTATAATTTCGCCAACTTGTCTATGGGGTCTGTCATTTTGATGGGTAAGAACAAAACCGACTTTGTCAGTCGATCTACCACTACCCATATAGCATCATTGCCCTTTTTCCCCTTTGGCAATCCGGTTACAAAATCCATGGCTATATTTTCCCATTTCCATTCTGGAATTGGTAGTGGCTGTAATTCTCCTGCCGGCCTTTGATGTTCTATCTTCACCTGCTGACATATCCCACATCTTGACACATATTCTGCTATCTCCTTCTTTATCCTTGGACCATACCCTATTGATTCCTACTCTCTCTAATAATCTTTTGTCTATACCGCAAGTTACTGCTCAATTAAATTGTTTAGTATTAATCTATCCCAATTTCTGTCTTCTTCAGGATCTCTACAGCGGGGAGATCATTGGGCGTGGTACTAAGAGAGAGGGCTTGTATTATATGGACGATGTCTGTGTGGGGTGGTCCTTATCTGCAAAAGGGTCATCTCGGGCATCTGAGGATCAGATTTGGTTATGGCATCACCGGTTGGGTCATGTCTCTTTTGGTTATTTAGAGCATCTATTTCCTATTTTATTTTCAACATGCAAACCTTCGAATTTTCGGTGTGATACTTGCATTTTGGCAAAAAGCCACCGTGCTACTTATTCTGATAGTACTAATAAAAGATCTGTGCCATTTTCATTGATTCATTCGGATGTTTGGGGACCTGCTCCTGTTACTACTTCTTCTGGTTTTCGTTGGTTTGTTTTGTTTGTTGATGATTGCACTCGAATGACGTGGCTTTATTTGATGCGACATAAGAGTGATGTAGCTGCAATATTTCGCACTTTTCACCAAATGATTAAGACACAATTTTCTGCACCTTTACAAGTGCTTCGGTCTGATAATGGTGGGGATTAGTTAATCAAGAGTTGCGCACTTATTTTCAGACTCATGGTATTTTGCATGAAACCACGTGTCCTTACACCCCACAATAAAATGGTGTGGCTGAACAGTGAAATAGACAGATTCTTGAAATTACACGGGCTGCCCTCATTGGTGCACATATGGGGCCACAGTTTTGGGAGGAAGCCATTACCACGGTTGTTTATCTTCTCAACCGTGTGCCTACTCGTGTTTTGGAATTTCAGACACCGTTAGATACACTGGCATCCTCTGTACCTCTTCCTTCACATCTTACACTTCCACCCCGGGTATTTGGTTGCGTCGTGTTTGTGCATTTACTGAAGCATATGCGTACTAAGCTTGATCCCTGTGCTCTCAAGTGTGTTTTTGTGGGCTATCATCCCTTACAGAAGGGATACATATGTTTTCATCCTCCTACTGGTAAATACTATGTTACCATGGATGTTGTTTTTTCTGAACATGAGATGTTTTTTGCTTCTCCACTATCCCATTCCTTGCTTCTGAGGGAGAGCACGATGAAAGCTTTGAATTGGACAGAATTATTTCCGGATTCTATTCCAACCAGTCCGATTCAGGACACCACTGTCGATGAACATGAAGAAGGGACTGCTGAAGCCACCACTGAAGTCGTCAACCAGGTCCAGCCGAGTGTTAGTGTGGATTTGGATATTGCCGAAAGCCCCTCTCTCACTTCATCAACAGTACCCACTCCCAATTCTCCTCGTTCTCCTCGTGCAGCTATTCCTGAGGCAAGTATAGATTTTGTGATTAATACTAACAATATTTGTGAACATGAGCATGTTGAGGTTGACAGGTATCAGTTGCCACCAAGGAGTAATCGAGGAGTACCACCTGATAGATTCTCACCCGAAGGTGTGAAGAAGGTGAAATATCCTATTGCTCAGTATGTATCTACCCATAGGCTATCAGAGGCTTGCCGAGGATTTGTCAGTAATATGATTGTCGTCCATATTCACACTAAAGTTCAAGAAGCCTTGTCAGATCCAAAATGGGCCACGACAATGACTGAAGAGATGACAACACTAGAAAAAAATCAAACTTGGGAGTTGGTTCCGTTGCCAGAGGGCAAACGACCCGTGGGTTGCAGGTGGGTATACACTGTTAAGTGTAAGCCGGATGGCTCAATTGATAGGTATAAAGATCGGCTTGTTGCTAAAGGGTTTATCGAGACCTATGAGATTGATTATCAGGAAACCTTTGCTCCTGTGGCAAAGATCAAACCATTCAGGCTTAAGCAATGCCCGAAAACCCAACTGGTTGTAATGCACTCGCCGAACAGATCCACCAGCAGCTTCAATTGTAGTATACCTGCTACAACATTTGGCATTGCCCCCACATCTTCCTGGGTCATGTGGTATATTCTACCCCGAGTCCTTTCCTCTTGCAATCTGGGTCGGCCTCTATTGGCACTTGTGCTTGAGTGAGTGGGTTGTATAGGTCGATCAACTATTACTGACTGTTGTTGGCTTTGAGTAGCCATCCCCTGTCTCTGTACTCCTTCAGTAACTCTATGTGGACATTCCCTTTTTCTATGACCTATTTCCCCACAATGGAAACAACCTCTTCCCAAGTACTGGCAGTCCTTCCTTCGATGCCCTTCGCGATCCCTCTACAAATATAACATCTTTCGGGTGCAGCTGAACAATCCCCAGGGTGTTTTTGATTACACCTCATGCATATTGGGTAGACAAGTCCTCTTTGCTCCATGGACCCCCCCTGTAACACTTGCCCCTGGGCGGGTCTGACCACCCACAGATCCCCGAGGATTAAATCGTCTAAGTCCTCCTGAACTTCCACCATGAACAAAACTCCCCCCTTTTTTTGGTAATAGGTTGAATGATGACCCACTCTTTCCTTTTTTCAGAGGAAGATTCCTCCCTATTGGGGGTGTAATCCCTTCTCTTGAATCCCGTGATCTGACCCTGCTCACTTGATGACCTGGGTGTGTCGTTCATTACCCTTTCTATTCCTTGAGCAGCACGCACTAACTCTCGAACTGACTGAAATGGCATAGCCACCAAAATTAATTTTAACTCCTGCCTGAGTCCATCCCGAAACCGTTCCACTCGATGATGCTCAGTGAGGAGATGAGTGGTTGCAAAGATAGATAAATCCTGGAACCTCTTCTCATACTCCAGGACGATCATATTCCCCTGTTTCAAATCTAGAAACTCCTGCTCTTTCTCTTTTCGGTGTTGCTAGGAGTAATATCGTTCTTCAAATTCTTCTCGAAAGTTTATCCACTTTAATTTTTCACCTGCCCTCCTTTCTCTGATGGTCTCCCACCAAGAGTGGGCACTCTCTGTTAACAGCTGGGTCACACAGTCTACATGGGTTTCCTCCGGTATGTGCAACTGATCTATAACCCTTTCTACCTTCCTCAGCCAATGCCCTGCTACTTTGGCGTCTTCTTCCCCTTAATAGGTCGTGCAACCCATTTCGTGTATGTCTTTAACCCATTGAACCAGGGTGACTACTTTTTCTACCCGGGGAGTGGCATGGGATGTTCCTGCAGCCATCCCTGATACTACTGCCTTAACCAATTGCTCGATAAACATAGGGTCTGAATAAGAATTCGGAACAGCCGTTGATGTCACTGGCGGTGGCCCATCCTTCAATCCTTGACCACTCGGTGTTTTAGCCAGCGACACTTCTGCCCGAGAAGTAAAAGGTTCATAATGATGCCCCCTTGAATCTCCCTCCTCGGTATGGGCCGATGCCACAGATTGACGAGAGGCAGTATCCATTAATGGATCCCTTTCGGTTTCATTTCCAGAAAATGAGTCATCCTCTCTTTCTTGCACAGGGGGCGGAACAACCCTTGCAGTTCGCCGTGAACGAACCATCCTGCAACATTTTTTTTTTCAAAATCACATTAGTATTTCAATCCCTGAAATTGCAACCAAATGATCTGATACCAACTGTAAGGCCCGACGCACTCCCCCTTGCAGAATATTGTCTGCTATGGATCAACCCAAACCCGGCGTCCACGCCTCACAGTTTTGTTCTTGGCAGCCCGCAGGCCCCAAAACGCGTCCTACAAGGTTAGGTACCACTTGCCTTAATATGCCCTGGCTCTGGACACTCTTCTTTCGATGTGGGATGTTACATATGGTTTCTAATTTAGGTTATGGAATTAATCGGGTAAATTATTTTTATTAAATAAAATTGTTGTATTTTTACAAGAGATTGACTTAATAGAGTTTATTATGGATTTGATTGGATGAATTGAGTTGCTAAACACTAAGCAAGGGCAATTATGTTTGTTCAAGTGAATGCCTTATTCAATTAAGCTAAAAGCTTAATTTAATTCAAATTCAACACTGAATTTTAAAAATCAACCCCCAACAAATGAAAATGCCTATCTCTTCTGGTATATACAACAACAAAAACGACTTACTTTCTTTAGGCTTATTTAAAAAAACCTCATCTTCTTTGGTATAAATATATTCTGTATAAAAATTCTTCATGTACTCATCATATTTGTATCGGTATTAATGATGTATAAAAGTTATTTAAGAGCCTTTAATATTTTTATTCATATTAATACATATATCATATATATATATTTCTTCTAGTTAATACATGTTAGGTTTATTTTTCTCTTTAATATTATGAGACCAATATTACATTTTAGCTTTATCTTCTCCATAAAAAACTTATAAATCTTGAATACTTTATATAAAAGATTCAAAATATTTATTCTCTACTTCTCTTTGATATTTATTTATAGATTATTTTCTCTAAAAAATCATTATCTTAATCTTGTTTTTAAATTTACCAGAAAATATCTTTTTACGAGTATATAACACCAAACATTAGGCACCGATTATCTTAAAAGAAGAATAGATCAAATTTGCATAACTAAAAAATTAATTAATTATCCAAGATATAAATCTTGTTTATAAATTACTTGAATTTTTAGTTGTATGGTGTAACATTTGTTAACTTTCAATCCACCATGATTATTGTCACGATGGTTGTTTTTTGTATGCGTGGACATCCTTGGAGACGGGAGGAGGTGCGGAAAAAAGATTTTTTATAACCATAAAATAATTGTTATAATTTTTTGGAGTCATCATTAGTATTAAGGTCATTAGGTAACCTAAAGTAACTTACATTGTTGTCTGATTGTTTTTCAATGTTAGATTTTCATTTGTTGGTCTTTTCTAAGTCTCGAAGTAGATCTCTCTACGTGAGAGTCTCTACATCATTAGGCCGAAAACTTAACCGCTAAAGTCTGAATTTTAACATTGTATTTATTGATGTTCTAATACTTATGGGTATACTTTACAATGTAATTTTACACCTCAATAATTAAAGCTTACAAACCATGAACAAAATAATTATTGAAAGAATTTTGATATTTTGGCCAAACTCTAATGCATAATCATAAATTGGTTACGAAATCTATTTTTTTCATTTTAAAACATGAGAAAAGATGTGACTTTTTTTTGGTGAAAAATATGTTTAGGAAAGTTTTAGAATTCAATTTTATATGTAAAAAGAAAGCACATTTTTTTATATATTTCAAATAAGGATCTTCTTATAGTTATTTTTTGTAAATTTAAGAGAAAAAAATGTTTTTTTTATACCAAGTCAATTTACTTCAACATAGATATACCAACAAATTTTAAACAAAACTTTATAGAAAAACATACGATGAAATCACAAAATTCTTTAAGTATAAATTTATTGTTTTGGATTTTGTTTTTTTTTGTTTTTTCTTTTCAAAAAATAGTAGCCAAATGTAGAGTGAATTAATTCACTCTACACTATTCATGTATTGATTGAACAACACAGAGTGAATTATTTCACTCTTCGCTTTCCACGTATTACATGAACATGGCTGAAAGTGAAGAAAATGAAGGTGGTCGTTACCTTCCATGGAGTAGTCCGATATGAAGAGGAAGCCCTATTAGTGGCATCGTTGGTGATAGTGGTGGGCAGTAAATGTGTGGTGTCAATCAACCAAAACTGACCATATGCTAGTATAGTCAAGAAACAAATGATCATTTTTGCGAAAAGGTTTGTCAAACTTGATGAAGGATAAAGGCAGTAAATGCGTCTACAAATTTGGTACCAAAGAAGGATTTTTGGTACCAACTTTGTAGACAGTAGATGAAAAAGTTGGACTAAAATTTCAGCCATTGGTTCATAGCATAACCATCCCAACTGTTCACTCAAAGGAGGTGCCATGAACTGCCAAATTTGACAAATACGGTAAGCTACCTTGAGTTGTTACTTTTTGCGCTAAACCAACACTTGTCGGTGTCAATCAACCAAAACTAACTATATGCTAGTATAGTCAAGAAACATATGATCATTTTCGAGTAAAGTTTTGTCAAATTTGATGAAGGATAAAGATAGTAAATGCTTCTGCAAATTTTGTGTTAAAGAAGGATTTTTTTCGAAGAAAGCTGTTTTTCTTCAAATTTTTTCCTAATTGACCCTAAAACTTTGATTTTCTTGTAATTTTACCCCCATTTTCAACCAATTTACTTGGTAAAAAATAAATTTGGTATTTGAAAACTATAATATCCTCAATTTAACATGAATTAGGCTCTCAAACCTAATTTTCATCAATAAGCCCTTAATAAAATTAATTTGACCAGTTTAAAGTATAATTAAGTCATTACACTTAATTAAATCCTTCAATTAGACCCTCAATTAAATACCAAGTATAATTAAACTTTAATTTGGCCCATGATTAAATCAAATTGGTGTATTAAAAATATAATTATGCTTTTCGACTTAATTTTTATGCAGATTTATCCGATAGTAATTTATTTTAGCATTGAATCTGTATTTTCCACTTGTTTTGGATATATTAGAGGTACGATCGAGCTATCAAATCCGTCCAAGATTTTCAACTTGATTCTTTTTCACCACATTAGTCTTTTTTATTTTTGTTTTTATTTCAAGTACATTTTGGGAATAGCTGAAACTATGACAATTATTATGTTAACAGAACATTACTGAAACTATTGTTTTCGGATTTTGGTTAATTAAATTGAACAATTGTCGATCGTCATTACAAGAAATATAGAGGTAGTTTACGAGTTCTTTTATTCCTTTACTCGTTCCGACACTGATGAAAGGGAACATCACGAGTACACCGAGACTCAAAGACGGGCGAAGGCCTATCACAGCAACCTACTGAAAGACCACACGAAGGCAATAAAGAGACAGAATCGACACCAAACCAGAGGTCCAGAACACTGAAAAACACACCAAAAGATCCCGTTATTATCTGTATCGCTGCTGCGATCAGGCAGATCCGACCAATGCTTCTCTGCGATTCTTGAAGAGGGTAACCACCCAATCCCTCTCTGGAAGGTTTTCTTTAATTACAGGGACTTGCTTGAAATTTTTAATCCATGCATGCAGGCGAGGGAACCTGTGGGCTTCAAATACCGCTCCTTCCCCTATCGCTTCTTCAATGACTTCCAACCAGTAAACAACAGAACCAAAGGCTATATCTGCTATCCCTATACTTTCTCCACCAAAAAATTTCTTCTCCCTATCCTTACAGGGACTTGCGTGTTGTTCTGCTGTTTGCAACATTTCCTGGGTTTCCTTCCTTGTCTTCTCAAGTTCTTCACCTTTAGAACTAAACATTCTCCACACTGCTGTGCCCTGCAGCCAGAATTAATCATGACATTGATTACTAGAAACCAAACGGACTGCCAAAGAAAATTGATCTTAACAGGTCCGGTTTTATAGTATTGTAAGAGTTATGAAATGTACCTTATCGTCAGCAAATTTGACCCAGAAACGAGCCTGTGCTCTCTCGTAGGGGTCCTTAGGCAGCAATGGGTTTTGGGGCCACACCTCATCGATGTATTCGACAATAATCATGGACTCGCAAACTGGCTTGTCGCCATGGAGAAACACCGGGACCTTCTTGTGAACAGGGTTATGCTTGAGAAGCAGAGGACTTTTATTGGTGGGGTCTTGCTCTATAAACTCATACGGAATAGCCTTCAATTTCAGAGCCCATATCACTCGGTAAGTAAATGGACTGGGCAATGCTCCAAGCAGCTTCGGTTGTTCAGACATGGTTGAGAGGTTTGTGGTGCTTCTTCATCGTTACCTCCCACACTCCTTTATAGAGCTGAGTAATCTTGCTTGGGCAGCAATTTAACTTTCCTTGGAAATCGGTGATCTTTTTTTTTCAACAAGTCGAAAAGTCTCAGTTAACATAATATCTCATCATCATACAAGTTTTTAGTAGAAAAACTCACTTACAATAATATAAATTACATTTTAAAATCTCAACTAAATTCATTTAACAACATAATCTTTACTAAAAGTTATTGATGGTTTCTTGCATGTAGATGTCTTGTAAGTTATAAAACAATTTTGTTTCTGGCGTTGATAACGGACTTGAGATCTATATAACAGATATCCCATTCAAGTAAAGATGTTATTTCTTATAAAATTCTAAAACAACTAGAGTTTTACTCTCTATAGACTTTAAAATATACTTTCTGAGATCGAGTTTTCCTTGTAGGGAAAAAATATCTTGAGGTGAAATTAGTTTATAGAATAAACTAGTGACAATGGAGGAGAATTAGGTAGCGGGAGCATGTCGGCTGACCATAAAAAAATTAAAAACTAGAGACAAGGGAATAGTTTTCTTTTCTTTTCTTTGATGAACGAGAGATCGTCGTTGCCGTGGATAACCTTGGTTTAAATTGTTTTTATTTAAAAATATACTAAAATAATATTTTTTGTTTTTTTTTTAAATTATATTTAATATGTATATATAGTGCATGGAAAAATGTAACACGTCTTCTTCATCTTTCAAAAAAAAAGGGTAAAGAAGTTTGTCTCAGTCAAAGTTTTAAAAGTTAATTAATGGTAAAGCTTCTTTGAATTCAATCTTAAATTGATCGAGTAATTAGAGTAGTTAACCTACTGCTCAAGTAAGAGGACTTTATAAAATACTGTAGTGACAGTCAACGAAAACCCACGCACTGTTCTCTCAAAACATGGCTGAAGTTAAGCTAGAGCCTGGTATTTCTAGAATCCATGGAAGAGACCTGCCCCCAAAATCCACTGATGCCCGATGACCCTTATGTGAGAGCTATGCCCGATGAAAGAAAATCTGGTTTTTATTTTCGTTCTGGTTGTGATAGGGTGTTGCGGTATGGATTATGTTCTGTAGCAGAGGAGAAGAGAAGGAAAAGACAGTGAAATGGAAATGCTGAAACCATTGAAGAACATGATTTTGGAAAGGAGAAATTTCTCTGCAGGGACAAGATTAGCCTGGTGGACATTATTATTTATATTATAACATATAATGAAAACAGATCAGGACTTCACTATAAATTTTGATTGAAAATAATGTGGATTATAATAGTATGTTTTTGGATCAGTTTGGTTTTTGGTTTGGTTTGGCTCGATCAGGTCACTGGTTTATTATTTTTTTATATTTTTTTGCATAGTAAAATAACCATTAGATATCTCGCAAAAGATAAAAAATAACACCTGCGGGTAGGGATGCCACGGTAATTGCATATTTTCGGTTTGGTAGGGTAACCGGTTTTTTGAATTTTTTATATTTCTTTACAAAGTAATATAATCATTCTATCCCCCGAAAAAGACAAAAAATAATAATAACTGGGGGGCACGAGAATTTCATATTTTTTTAAAATGCCTAAATACTAATCTACCCCCCAATAAGATAAATTGAAGAATTGGTTTAGGGGTGTTATCAAAATTTATTATTTTTCTTATTATTTTCCTCCTAATACTGGTGCGCGTGTAACCCATGCCCCGATAGTATTCGGCCTCACACATGCTTTGGGAGGTGCATGTAGCATCTTCCGGTGGAGTAAAATGTCAATTTGGCGTCTTTGTGGATGTGCTGCTATGTCCTCTTCCTCATGGAGTGACACGTTGTCCTCACAAGGTGGTTGGAGATGTGATGGTAGGCGGTTGAACTTTTTATTTCCCCTTTTCTATCTCCTTCACCCTAAACAACACGACAATCCCCCCGATTTTATTGTTGTTTCATTTCAGTTTTTGCTCTTTTAATTTTGTTGTATGGTCCTTATTTCTGTTATGTAAGTTTTGATTTTTTTAATTCTGTCCTTCAATTAAAATTGATTAATCATAGTCACCTCTAATTCTTTACGATACTCCTCCACTCTTATTACCCTGTATAATCATTTGTAAACGATTAAACAACTCCCGATAATAATATTTAGGAACATATCTCTTATTTATTATTGTTTTCAACTCCTTCCCATGTGCTAATTGGTCTTTCTCTATTCCTTCTTTCTACCACAAATCTCTCCCACCAAACCATTACATAGTCAGTATACTTCACTACAACTAACTAACCTTCTTTTTTCAGAGTATCTATGGATGTCAAAAATCATCCCCACCTTTTTTCTCAATCTAAATAAGCTTTTGGATCAATTTTTCCCTTAAAGACTAACATTCTTAACTTAATACTACCCAAATTTTGGTCTATATCTCCCAAATCATCAAAATCCCTATGTGGCCGAATATGTCCCCTTCTTAATCGATTCTCATACCTTTCTCTCCTATGTGTACGGAACCCACCACTACGGTTAAGATCATCCTCAATTAATCTGCAGAGTTTCTAGTAACACTCTCCTCTTTCCTAGCTTCTTTACCCCTTTTACTTCATCCTCCATTAGACCTAGTCTCTAATTTTTCAATCCTAGTCATCAGCTCACCAAACATAAATTTCATTTGTTGTTATATTCTCGAAAGCCCATCTTCTTGGATTTCACTATTCTTCTGTGGCACACTATTATAAGACATTATTATTCTATTTTTTTAAACATGCACGAACATTGTTAGCAATAAAAATAACACCTCACACACTCGTGTTTCACACAACTTTTAGGTTTTTCACTCGAATATGCTCCCTATGCCCTTTTCCACTCAAATTGCCTTTCTTTAGTTCTTGAAATCACTTAGTAACAATTTAGAAAAAAAAACAACCAACTATGCAGTGAATTTATAAATTTGATATAGACTCTAGAAGCAAGAAATTACGAAACTAACGATCAAGGTTTGTACGAATAATATGACAATTTGAAGAAACAAAAATAATAATCCGAAAAGAGGTAAAAAATTACGAATTATCTAGAACTAAGGATTTAATTCAAGAAAAATCCAACAGTTTAAGAAAAATCAAGTAAACTATCCAAATTTTCAAGAAACACAAACAAGATTGCTAAATGGAAGAATAACCAATTTCCTAATGATCAAGGTTTTCTTAAGCATGTACTCAACCAAAACAAGAAAATTGATTTTTTTTTCTGTGTGGCAACAATCAAGATTTCAAGATCAAGCCTCTTTATATATATATATATATATATATATATATATATATATAGCAAGAACAAAATAAAATCAAGAACTTAGGTGTGTATGCTGATTTTGATTAAGGAAGCATAAAAAAGAAGAACACTAATTTATGATTAAGTGTTCATCAAAGCAATAAAAAGTAATATCTTATATATATATAGGTGGCCAAATCTATCAAGAATCAAACAAGAAACAATAAAGACTCAAATTGAAGGATATAACCTGTGATTACATCAACTTTGATATCAGCTTATGTGAACCCTAACAAAATTTAATGGTATTCACAACCCAAGATCAATCTAACCCAAGTTTGTTGAGTTTTTAATGAGCTTATCACAATGGAAGACGTGCTCTAAGACAATAAAACTATAAACCAACTCGATCACAACGTCTACACTTTGAGATGAGCAAAAGAAGTATAAATTCAAAACAAAGAATGATCAATGTTTTGAAGAGTTGAAAATTCAATCAAGAATAAATATTGAGCAACCCATAGTCAGTTACAATGCTGAAAATATCATCAAAAGTTTTCCCTACAATTAATCCTAAAAAGTATTTATACTCCAATCTAAAACTCTAGTTACCTTAATTGGCCTCGCATAAACCCAATTTAAATAATAATCAACCCAAGCTAAGACTAACCCAAACTAATTAAAATAAACATAAATAATCAAGTCTAAAACCCAAACAAATTTTCTCCTCTCAAAATAATTAAAGTTTGGGAATCAAATCAAATAGGACAAGTTCATTGTGTCCGTATTTTGTCCGACACCAACAAGACCCAACTTAAAACGGATGGTTCTCTCTCGTCTTAATGGATTAGAAGGTGTGCCATGTACCGTTGAAAAGGTATGGAAGTATAATTTCCATCCCAACTAGAATCAAATCAAAATTCGATCTTTAGATCCAATTATGACTAAAAGAGTAACGAAAGGTCAAACTATCCAAATCTAGTCTTCTTCTCTCAATCCTTGTGTAATGGTGTTGGTTCCACCAACAAGCCTTTCTTGAACAAAAATCAAATTAATCAAGGCTTGCTCTTTATTATTACAAATTATCTTGAAGTCCACCTTAACCCATGTATCTTGAAGAAGTCCAATGAAAGCTTCTTTGAACTTCTTAGCTCTAAACCTAGTAATTGGACTGACTAGAACCTCTAATGGATACTTTGATGGTTGGATTTCATCAAGAATAATGTTGTTGTTAATTTAGATTAGCAATCAATTGTGTTTAGTAACAAAAAATCTATTAAAGATATAGTTGTTTCAAATTTGCAATAGATTTTTCATTGCTGATTGTGAAACCTTCACCACAAATCTAAGGCAAAGAAGAAGTCCTCATGAGAAGACCATAGGATACATGTGGTGTACGGAAAGCACCATGGTC
The DNA here is from genome assembly GCA_032356905.1 of Salix exigua. Lineage (NCBI taxonomy): Eukaryota > Viridiplantae > Streptophyta > Magnoliopsida > Malpighiales > Salicaceae > Salix > Salix exigua. Next base: position 4,020,534 of record CM063597.1, on the reverse strand, counting down.
TCTCAATAATGGTATTGAGCCAGTTATAGACGATGAGCTCATTAATTTCTTTGAAGTCTTATGAACCCGAAGTGTTCCACTAGTGATAACCCAAGATTTAACTCAATCTTCTCTGTTTCTTCTCCTTCATTTGTTGTTGTTTGATATTGCTATGCATCACTTGAAATGAGTCTTTGTAACAGATATCTCGGTTGCGGGGATAATGTATCATCTTATGATTGAAGCGATTGAAGCGGGGAAGAAGAAGCTTTATGAAGCCAAAGCTTGGGTCAAGTCGTGGTTTATGTTTAAGGAGTTGCATGAGTTCAAGGATGCTGGTAATGTTTCTGTGTATACCTCCTCTGATCTCGGTGTAAAGAGAGATTGGAAAATGATTTTGTACTGGTAGTAAGAAGATTTGTAATGAGGTTTTTGTAAAAAAAGAACAATTTTCCTTTGAAATTCTCCCATGCTTTCTTGCTATGCTTCTTAATCAGTCAACCATTTGATTTTCGATGAGCTGCTATCCAAAGCTCAGCAACGACAACAAAAATTCCGTTTCCGAACATTACTCAGCAGCATAGATTAGAAATGGATTATGAATTTGTAATTGTTGCTGCATATTCTGTTGCTAATGTATTTGCTCTGTGACAGATTTTATGTTGCTAATTTATCTGCAACAGATTACAAATTTGGATTGAACAGTTTCTGATTGTGCATCAAAAGTATTGTTAAATCTCTTATTTTACATATGTATTTATTAGTTTTATTTGGGATTTTATAATAATTGATGTGCTTTTAGTAAATTTCTCTTAATGTTTCGACAAGTTTTTTGAGTTTAAATGAATTATTTCAGGAAATTTAAATGTCGAAATTTGGAAGAAAGAATTGGAGGAGAAATCTATGGAAAGCTAGAGGAAAGATTGTTACTTTATCTTGGGTCAAAAAGAAGAAAGATTCAGCTAAAAATGAGGAAGAAAATCGGACACAAAAATCTTCTACAAGTTGCCGAAATAATAAGTTTTTCAGAACACCTTTCGGAGTTGCAGTCATAACTTTTGCCTCAGAGATCCAAATTGTATAGTTTTTGATGTTCTGGAAAGCTAACAGAAACTCCTACAACTATGTGTCTAATAGCTGTCTCCATAAAACGCTTCTAAAGTGGGGTAAAGTGCAGTACAAAGTTGGCATCAAATCAGGCACAAGAATATGCTCCAAGTTGCCAACATAATGAGTTTTCCAGAACACCTTTCGGCGTGTCGGTCATATCTTTTGACTCAGAGATCCAAATTATATGGTTTTTAATGTTCTGGAAAGATAACAGAAAGGGCTATAAATATGTGTCTAATAGCCTTCTCCAAAAAACGCTCAGAAATAGGGTTAAATTGCAGTCCAAGTTAGCTTCAGATCTGTCTTGCAATATTTTCCGAGATTGTGTTTTGTTCTTCTTGTTTTAGATTTCAGTTTTATTTCAGTTGTAAAACTTATTATTTCAGTTTGATTCAAGTTATTTCATGTTTATTACAGTGTTATTATATATAATTATGGTTGGCTAATCTCTTTCTTGGATCCAAATCAAGGATGATGGTGATTGAGGTGAGTTCTTTAAGATATGAATGAATCCTAATGTCTATCTTCACTTTTTCTTCATGAATGTTTTGTTATTGCAAAGAAATTTTAGAAATCATCTAAGTAATGTTATAATCTTGAATTTTTATGAACAAAACTTAGTTTTGGTATAGAGATTGCTTGATTCAATGTCTTACTTAATATGAAAACACTTGTTTATTCTTAAGCAATAATCATCTTCATGTTTTAGATCTTCATTGTAATATCTTCCGATCTAATATCACCATCGTTGATATTAGGTTGAGTTATCTTATATATGTTGAAGGATTCACCAATACATCACCATCAAAATTGATTTGGAACCAAGACTTACCTTTTCTTATCATTTAAATCTAATTACTCTCTTTTATCTTAGAAAACAAATCAATTCATTATTCTCCTAAAATATTTTTGTTGTTACCTAGCTTAATTTATAAATCTAGCTCTCTGTGGATATGACCTCGATCTTACCGAGTTAATTGCTACATCGCACACTCATGCACTTGCGAGTTAAAACAAGCCGATCATAAATAGCGGTCAAGCGGTTTCCAATGCAAGTTGCTAATGTCTTTTAACACAAATTCCTTTGTTATTAGCAATGGATTGAATGATTGATTATATCCCCTTTTTTAGTACTGGTAACCTATGGCTGGATTGCCCAGTGGCTGGAAGTCTTATAAGAAGTGGCAGCAGTAAAACTGTTTGAACCTCAGAAATTTCCTTGTTAAATCTTGCATTTCATAACATATAGAAATTGTATTCATGTCGAATTATCAAGAATGCTTAAACGATAAAACGGAAGCGTACCTGAATCCATCTCCGGAAGTTGTACGGATGGCCTTCTAAATTAACAAGTTCTCCTTGAGAGCCCTTTGATCTCTCAACCTTAGTCTTAGTATTCTCTCTAACAATGGGTGTAAGAGTGAAAAATGATGAACCTGTAATCTAGGGACCATGACCCCATATTTATAGGCAACCAAGTGCCTTTGTGGTATTTATATTTTAGCCCATCACTAAAATAGAAATAACCCCGTAATCTCTACACATTAAAGGTCCACACCCTATTAGATACATCAAAACTCAATTGCCTAAAATACTTAACAGATCATTTTAATTAGGTTTTACCTTATTTGACAGTCCACAAACACATAATTATTTTCATATAAGCCCAACGTTGGATTAATGATCCAACAATCTCCCACTTGGGCTATATGTATAACCTTATAATTATGTTTTGCAAAAATAACCAAATGAGCTCAATCTTTGCTGTCGTTAACAGATGTATCTATAACCAATCCGGTCCAGTAATTATACCAATATAGGATCAAAGCGGTTTTCGTTACAATTTTCGTAACTCAACCTATCAAAGGTCACGTATGCCAATACAATTAAATGACATGGATCATGATGTGGATGTGTAGCATGGAAATTTCATGCAATATGATCTTAACATGCATATTTCCAACTGGTCCACCCTTAAACCTTAGTGAGATCAAACTATACTAAAATCGAGTGTAAATTAAACCAAAGACTTTATTTACGTAGAAAATAACTCATAAATATCCATAAACTGAAAATTTGTCTATATTACATAAGCATGTAAAATTACAAACTCCCTTTAAAACCGAATACTATCAATTGCCAAAACACCCATACTGAGCAAGTATGCTCATGAAACATTTTGGGTGGCAATCCTTTAGTAAGCGGATCCGCAACCATAGAGTTTGTACCGATATGCTCTATAGACAATGATCTCCAGATTAGCTAAACTCCGATATGTGAGCATGTAGTCTTTCGTTCTCTGTAAGTACCAGTAAGACCCGTTTAGTTGCTTTCCAATGGTCTATTCCTGGATTGCTTAAAAATCGCCTGATAGCCCGATGAATGTACGCAATATCCGGACAGCGTACAAACTTGAGCATACATTAGACTCCCTACTCATTGAAGCATAAGGAATCTTCTGCATTTTCCTTTTCTCAAAATCATTCTTAGGGCATCGATTGAGACTAAATTTGTCTCCCTTAGCCACGAGGGTATCTCCTGGTTTACTGATCTTGCATGCCATATCTCTTAAGAACCTTTTCGATATAGCTCTTTTGTGATAATCCAAGAATAGCTCGAGAGCGATCTCGATGTATCTGAATACCTAATACAAAAGAGGCTTCACCAAGATCTTTCATCTCAAAATTCTTAGCTAGAAATTTCTTGGTTTCAGTGCAATAAGCCTATATCATCTGCTGGCAAGCAAGATGTCATCGACATACAAAACCAGAAAAATATATTTACTCCCACAAAACTTATGGTATATACAATCATCGACCAAATTCATCTCAAAACCAAATGAGATGATCACTTGATGAAACTTGAAATACCATTGTCGAGATGCTTGTTTGAGTCCATAGATGGATTTCTTAAGTTTGCAAACCATATTCTTTGGGTCTCTAGACACAAAGTTTTCGAGTTGCAACATATAGATCGTCTCATCAATGTTACCATTGAGAAACGCTGTCTTTACATCCATCGATGTAACTCAAGATTGAAATGTGCCACCAATGCCATTATAATCCTGAAAGAGTCTTTCGAAGATACTGGAGAGAAAGTCTCTTTGTAATCGATACCTTCTTTACGTGTAAAGCCCTTTGCAACAAGGCGTGCCTTGTACTTCTCCACATCACCTTTTGAATCTTTTTGGTCTTAAATATCCATTTGCAACCAATGGGTTTCACACCTTCAGGTAATGGGACAAGATCCCACACGTTGTTGTCTCTCATTGACTTAATCTCCTCATTCATGGCATAAATCCACTTTTGAGAGTTAGAACTTTTAATGGCTTGATGAAAGTTGATAGGATCATCTTCCATCACTCCAATATCTACCTCATGTTCTTGGAGAAATACAATATAATCGATCGATATTGCACTTCTCTTCTCTCTAGTGGATCTTCTTAATGGCATAGATTCTAGAGGTGCTCGAGGTTGTTCTTCCGGAACAATTTCTTGAATAGAAGGTGCTTCAACATTGTCTTGATTCGTTGTGTCTTCAACATTGTCAAAATTAGAATCTTGACCAATGTTAATGACACCTGTGGGAATATCAATATATTCCTCTTCAAAGACAAAGTTTTTATCTTTATCACCTCCCATAAACTCGACATCCTCAAAGAATCGTGCATTTCCCGTCTCGAAAATCGACCTAGTTGTGGGATCATAAAATTTATACCCCTGGATCTTTCCGAGTATCCAATAAAATAACAACTTACCGTCCTAGAGTCCGAGTTTTTTTCATTAGGCCTATAAGGCCTTGCCTCATTGGACATCCCCAAACATGCAAATGTTTTAGACTAGGTTTCTTACCGTCCAAAGCTCATAAGGGGTTTTGGTAGTTGCTTTAGTGGGTACTCGATTAAGGATATATCTGCGAGTCTTAAGTGCTTCTCCCGAGTGATTACGGTAAGGTGGTATGACTAATCATACGCCTTACCATGTCCTTTAGCGTTCTGTTTCGTCTTTCAGCAACAACATTCATAGTGGGCGAACCCGGCATAGTGTACTGTGGGACGATACCGCATTCATCTAGAAAATTAGCAAATGGTCACGGGCGTTGTTCTCCTGAACCGTCATATCTACCATAGTACTCACCACCACGGTCGAGATCGACGCTTTTGATCTTTTCTTGAGTTGATTTTCAACTTCAGCTTTATAACTGTTGAACACATCTAGTGAGTGTGATTTTTCACCTATGAGATATACATAGCCATATCTAGAAAAATCATATATGAATGTTATAAAATATTGTTGACCATTACAAGCGACCCGTAGGAAATGGCCCACAAATATCTGTATGTATTAGTTCTAAGATGTCCATAGTCTTGTTGGCTACAAATCTCCTTGTATTGGTTTGTTTTCCCTTAATACAATTAACACAAATATCAAAATTTGTAAAATCTAAGGGATCGAGAATTTCATCTGACACAAGTCTCTCTATTCTGCTTTTAGAGATATGACCTAATCGTTTGTGCCATAATATACCTGAATTCTCGGTAATTAATTTTCTCTTGGTACCTCGTGTACTTAATTGCAGGGATTCATTAAATGAAGCAATTGTATCAATCGAATATAGATTATCATAACCAGATAAAGAACCTGAACCAGATAATTTGGAATCATAAAACAAACTAAATTTTCCATTTCCGAATGAACAAGAATAACCAGATTTGTCCAAAGCAGAAATAGAAATCAAATTCCGTCTAAAAGACGGTACAACAAAAGTTTCATTAAGATCCAAATAAAGTCCAGTCTTTAACAATAATCTAAATTTTCCAATTGCCGCAACTTCAACCGTCTTGCCATCGCCTACATAGATATATCTTTCAACATCATTTGGCTTTCGGCAACTCAGGCAACCCTGCATAGACACACTGATGTGAGTTGTTGCACCAGAATCTAACCACCACGTGTGTCTAGGTACCGAAGTTAAATTAACTTCAGAACAAACCAAAGCAAGAAGCATACCTTTCTTAGCACGCCAAGCGTGATAGTTGGTGCATTGCTTCTTTTTATGCCCTTCAGCACCACAAAAGAAACAACCAGTACTGATCGAATCATTTGATTTTGTTAATTGTTTCTTTTGAGGTACTGTACCTGCAACTTCTTTAACATTCTTTCTTTTCCTTCACTTATCTTTAAAGGCAGTGGCTAAGTGAGCACTCTTTGTCCTATCTTGCTCAAGTCTTTCCTCTTCCTGAACACAGTGTGAGATGAGCTCATTCAGAGATCAAGTCTCTTTCTGACAATTGTAGCACACCTTAAACTGGTTAAATTGTGCAGGAAAAGATATTAAAACCAGATGCACTAGCAAGTCCTCAGAGAGTTCAAGCTGAAGTGTTTTGAGCTTGGAAGCAAGATGCGACATCTCCAAAATGTACTCCCTTACATTGCCTTTGCCTTTATACTTCATTGAAATGAGACTTGTCAAGAGTGTACCGATTTCAGCTTTTTCATTCTTTACGAATCTCTTTTCAATATTGGCAAGGAATTCCTTAGCTGTTATGATTTGATCAGACATTGTGCCCCTGAATGCTTCTGGAATGGCCCTCTTCATGATCATCATACACATGCGATTTGATTTCTCCCACCTTTCCATATCCCTCTTTTCATCAGAGGTACTCTCATTCGTAAGTGGTAAAGGAGAATCAGTCCTTAACGCAAGGTCAAGATCCATAACTCCAAGAACAATCAAAAGATTGTCTTTCCAAGACTTGAAGTTAGAGACATTAAGCATAGGAATTGAGTTGATACTGGCAGTTATATTTGTAGGATTAATCGCTGAAAAGAACAACAACAATTGAAACATGCTCATAAACAAAACTTATCTTAAAAGCAAAATAAATTAATTCAAATAAAGGTAAAACCCATCTTAAGATATCGAGCACTCCATTAATATTTTATCTTTGGATAAAAGATTAATTTGTTAGTGATATCTTAATGTAGTAATCAAACATTGATAATAAGAACATGTCAAAAAATAAATCAGCCTTTGGGTCGATTAATTAGTCACATGTAAAACCAAATAATCATCACATGTTAATTACTACATGTGCATATGCATTTACCTTAAATATTGACCTCCCTTTGGACCGATCAATAAGAACATAAATCGCATACACATAACCATTTGTATTTCAAAATGAAATTAATCTCCACCAAAGTGACCCCACAAAAGAGGTCACTTTGGTGACATATTATTTTAATTAATTCATTGTAATACCAATATTTGAAAAATTTATCACCATACCAATATTTGAAAAATAAATTTGCACTTATTTTTTTTACAAAGTCAACTATTGACTTTGACCTTGCGGTTGGACCGGGTTGAGCCAACTCGGATCCTAAACCAGCCTGCTGAATACATATTTTATTATGGGCTAAATTTTTTTACGGGCTGAAGCCCATAATTTAAAATATTTTATATGGGTCTAAAGCCCATAATTTACTTGCTATGAGCTGAAGCCCAAAGACCATAAAATTATATGGGTCTAAAGCCCATAATTTATTTGCTATGGGCTGAAGCCCAAAGACCATAAAATTATATGGGTCTAAAGCCCATAATTTATTTGCTATGGGCTGAAGCCCAAAGACCATAAAAATTATATGGGTCTAAAGCCCATAAGTTATTTGCTTTGGCCCATAATATATATATATATATATATATATATATATATATATATATATCCCTTAATCTATTTGGCACAATAATGAATTAATAATAATAAACAAATTTAAATGCTTGCACCATTATTGTGCACTAATTCATCATTGAGCACTAACTAATTTAAGTGCTTGCACCATTATTATGCACTTACTTATCCTTAACCACTAACTAATTTTAATGCTTGCACCATTATTAATTTTTATTGGCCTTTTCTTCTTCATTTGCTGGCCACGCAAGATTTCTTACACAAGCTGCAGAACATCTAGTCAACTGGCCATACCGATACGCTTCATCTCTGCGAACCAAGTAACTAGAACTGGAGACATACAGTGTTGCTTATCAAGCTCCACAAGTCTAGCTAACGAACTCGTTCACGTACCTTTTGAGGTACTCTCCTGGTTTATTTTACTCGGCAGCCCTTTACGTAGCTGGCCTTGCCGTAGCTGGTCATGTATTAACATCTGGCGACCTCACGGCTGCCAGCTTAATTTACTTCATACTTGGCGACCACGAGTCGCCGGTTAATTTTCCATATATATCACACTTGGCGACTTACGCTGCCAGTTTCATGATATACATATATATGTTTCATCTTACATATATATATATATATATATATATATATATATAACACATATTTTATATATCTATATAAACATATGTTAAGGCTGCAAGTTTTCTAATTGTTTTTCTAATAATTCAACATGAAATCTGATATTCCTTGTTAAAATTCATCATTTCATAATATACATCTATAACTTTGTTTCACTCTAATATATACATATAAGAATGAAATTTCACTTGCATATATTCTCAATAATTCAACATGCAGTGGCTCTGATACCACTTGTTAAATCTTGCATTTCATAACATATAGAAATTGTATTCATGTCGAATTATCAAGAACGCATAAACGATAAAACGGAAGCGTACCTGAATCCATATCCGGAAGTTGTACGGATGGCCTTCTAGATTAACAAGTTCTCCTTGGGAGCCCTTTGATCTCTCAACCTTAGCCTTAGTATTCTCTCTAACAATGGGTGTAAGAGTGAAAAAAATGAACTTGTAATCTAGGGACCATGACCCCATATTTATAGGCAACCAAGTGTCTTTTTGGTATTTATATTTTAACCCATTACTAAAATAAAAATAACCCCGTAATCTCTACACATTAAAGGTCCACACTCTATTAGATACATCAAAACTTAATTGCCTAAAATACTTAATAGATCATTTTAATTAGGCTTTATCTTATTTGACAGTCCACAAACGCATAATTATTTTCATATAAGCCCAACGTTGGATTAATGATCCAACATTTCCTCGCTTGCATGCATGGATAGAATATTTCAAGGATGAGCCCATCATCCAGGAAAATCTGCCAGGACTTGAATAGATATTGGTCTAGTTTAAACCTCTTGGAGGTAAGGCACCATCACGCTACTAAATCCAGCAGTCAGGACAAGGGAGGGATATGGTCCATGAATTACAATTATTTTTATATAAATTCTAAAATTAATTGTATCTTGGACCAGTGTTCAGACATGAATCAAGTCCCGTTATATACACTGCTTTTAATGATTAAATACATTTGATCTCCTGTATCCAAGTAAAAACAAGTCTCTGGTCTAATTGTTATGTTTCCTAGGCAACATTTTGTGTCGATTTAGTCTGGTGATTGTCTCATGACCTCAGCTAAATTATGGATTTGTTCGGCAGAGTTCGACGTCATTTTATGAAGGAAAAATCCACTGGTTGCTTTCATAAACCACTGTATTCTGCAGTTTTGTCTTTGGAGAGTCCGAAGATTCCTTGTAATTATTCGGAGAATCCAAGATTAGACAGCTAAATTGATTTTTGAATTCTGCGAAATGGCAAGCAGAAGAAACACAAACCATTTGTAAAACATCAACAATAATCACTACAATCTTTAATGTCACAAACTCTAAACGAAGCCAGTTTCTCAATAAAGAGTTATACATAATATTTTATCAGTTCATCAACAGTATCCTTTGAGAATCCACCTGTTAATGGGTGAAGTGAAGCTGCTCGGGACATGGAATAGCCCATATAGTTGGAGAGTGATTTGGTGGAACCAAGTGCTTTGCCTCGCTTAAATGCCTGGATTCAGCATTTCGAAGAAATTCCAGTGATAAAAGAGGACCTTCCTGATCGTGAGAGACTTCAGGTGATTTTAGACGCTCAGGGCAGATGTTTCTCTCAAACTCGTCTATGTAGGTCATGACCACTAGAAATCTAGTAGCCTATAGTGTGATCATTGTTAAATAATATTTATAAAGTCTTATTTACTTTTTTTTTTATTAAGGGTAGAATAGGACTTTCCCATTAACCTATTTATTGTTTATTTATAATTAGGTTAAGGGTAAGCACTCACAATCACCTAGAATTGTAGCCTCCGTTTTCGTGAGCTTAGTTATTTGAACATGTTATCAGAGATGGTGTTATGAAACGAGGCCTAATCCCGAACACAACTTCACGGATCCAACTTGGTATTTTATTGGAGTGATTTTTTGCCTTTCGCTTCTGCAGAATTTGGCATTTCGTCTTCCCTTTAGCTTCTGCTATTTGATATTTGCGTTCAGTTTCTAAAATTATTTTGTTATTAGTTTGCGTTTAGTTTGTGCAATTATTTTGGTATTTGTATTGAAGTTTAATTCTACAATCTCTGTCCAGTTTCTGCAATTTGGTATCTTGTTTTTCGTTGCTTTTTTGTGTTATGGAATCTGTAAGTGTGAGGTTGGATGGGAAGAATTATTTGTATTGGAGTTATGTAATGAGGATTTTTCTTAAGGGTAAGAAGATGTGGGGGTATGTTAGTGGAACTTATGTGATGCCTAAGAATATTAAGAAGGGGATGCTGGTTTGATAGATATATGGGAAGCAAATAATGCAAAGATCATTGCTTGGATCAACAATTCGGTTGAGCATTCTATAGATATGCAATTGGTGAAGTATGAGACAACAAAAGAGGTTTTGGATCATCTGCAAAGGTTATTCACACAATCAAATTTTGCAAAACAGTATCAATTAAAGAATGATATACGAGCTCTTCATCAGAAGAATATTAGTATTTAAGAGTTTTATTCTGTTTTGATAGATCTTTGAAATCATTTGGCTCTTATAGAATCGACATAATTAAATGCATGTGGTGCCTATATTGAGCGTAAAGAGCAGAGCAACAATGTATGATACAATTTTTAACAACACTTCGCAATGATTTCGAAGGACTTAGAGGTTCAATTCTACATCGTTCTCCACTACCTTCTGTTGACTCCGTTGTCAGTGAGTTATTAGCTGAAGAAATACATCTTTAATCTTATTCTGAAAAGAGAATTCTTTCCGGTTCAAATCCTACTGTATTAGTAGTATCTTCTAAATCATTCTCTAATCATCAGAACAAGTTTTACTCAAGGGTTGACTTCGATGAGTGCAATTTCTATAAACAGAAAGGTCATTGGAAGGTTCAATGTCCTAAGTTGAGGCATCAGAATCAAGCTTGGAAGCCTAACAGTCAGTCACAATCTAATGCTCATAAACCACCTCAAGGTTATAAACCACCACACCACAACACCGCAGTAGTAGCTTCCTAAGGCTCTATTACTGATCCTACTACTTCGGCTGAGCAATTTTAGAGGTTTCTCTCCTTACAACCACAAGTAATGTCCACCTATTCTTTCATAGGTTAGTTGCCTCATAGTTTCTCAGGTATGTCACACTCAGAATGGGTTTTGAATTCTGGTGCTTCCCATCATATGCCTCCAGATTCCTCATCTTTTATCTTTATGTACCCTTTGTCCTCTATTCCTGTTATGACTGCTGATGGCACTACTATGCCCTTAGCAGGTGTTGGTTCTGTTGTCACACCTCACTTGTCTCTCCATAACGTTTATCTTATTCCGTGATGGAATTCAAGCTTTGAATGGATTTATTTGGTTGATGTTTAGCATTGTGTAAGTTTTATCTTTAGCCTTTTCAGAATTTCTGAGCTGCAAATAAGGACGGCTCTCATAATTGTTGTGCTATTTTCATGTGTATGAAGTGGTACATGTAATTAAGCAATGGCTTGTAAGTAGTTTATTGGATTTGAAAGGTGTTTAAATCAGTTGGTACAGATGTAGTTTCTCTACTCGATATGCTAGTCTCTCTGTTCTAAATTACTGAGTTTATCTTGAAAAGCAGGCTGATGAATATGCGTTTTCTCTTTGCATCTAATCCAATGCGGAGTTGCTCTCTCATGGCCCGGGCATCCCAGAGGCAGAGTTTTGGGAAGAATGAATACTAGCCATAGGAGTATAATTTGCTTACAAACTGAAGGTGGGAGAAGGGATAGACATCATAGGACTTTTGTAATATTCAGCCTACGTGGAATATGCCAATGATATGATTCCTTCCTTCAAATTAACAGAGTGGACTATCTTTTTATTTTTGCTTTCAGTGCACTATAGGAAATTATCTGCTTCTCTATATTTTTCCTTTTAGTGCACCATAGGAAAATGACGTGTTTTAACGAGGACAATGAGCTTGGTGGAAATACTCTACTATTAAAATGTCTGGTTGATGAATTTCTTTACATACCACCACAAGATTAAAATCCTTATTTTTATATTAATGATGTAGAAGATGTTTGATTAATGTTTCTTTGATTTTAGGACATTTTACTTTCATAATATTTTGGAATTTTAAGAAAGTTTCTAATTTTGAGATTATGTTTGTTTGACTTTGTGTTTGTATTATATAATTTAAAGTTAAATTATATTGAATTTGAATAATGTTTATTAAATTAATATTTTAATTTTTTATAGATATATAATTAATTAATTATATATGAAAGTACAACCATAAAACGGCGCATCATCGTTAAAACACGTTAACTCATAATTTCTACCAATAGAAAAAACAAAACGCCATCCGAAGTGAAATTGAAAGCTATGATATATATTACAATTGGTTCTCATTTTTTAATTGATATTTTTTATATTCATTTCCTAATTAATTTTTGTTTTATAATTTCACCCCATCATTTTATCTCATAAAAAAAAAGATTTCATGGAAATTTTTTTGTTTTCCTTCTATTATGAGGCTATCCTGATGTCATGACCTAAAGTGTTAAGTTGGTAAGTTGATCCATGTGGGCTCAAATCTTTTTTTATCTTATAATTATTGTATTTCTAATACTTTCCATCTAATCATTCAACATTCAACATTGATATTTTTTTCAAAAAAATAGGCGATGTTATTTGTTTGTTTAAGTTTTTATCATGTTATTCCAATTTTATAACATGACTCGTAGGATAGGCATATGGCCTAAGCAACTTTAGGTCTTTGTTAACTCATAATTTCTATTTCTCCCTTTATAGGGTTGATTTTTCTTTTCTCAATTTAATCCTTTGATATTTAGTTAGTTGAGAATTAAATTTATTTTTTTAAAATATTCTTTTTGACTCTGCTCACGAGCTTTAATACACATGATGGAATCAATGTTTTGTGTATTTTTTATTTTTTTTTATCATTTGAAATTATTTGTTTTATTTTTAAAACACATTCTTTTCAAGCATCATCTTTTTCTTCAAATATTTTTTATTCAACTCTCAGCAAATGGGAGTTACATGGCTAGACCTTATCAAAATGGCATGCACTTTATTTAAATTTAATTTTCTTTTCACGATCTATAATTATGTAAAGTGTATCCCAATAATAATTGCTACTTTAATAGCTTTTCTGTTTGTGGTTTTAAATACAAAAAAAGAGGAGTATTTCTTGTCATGGGCTTTTAAAAATAAAAATTTCAAAAAACAAATATTTGATTAAAATTATTGAGAGATGAATTTTTGAATGTAAAATAAGTCTTCATGAATAAAAAAACAAGTAATTTAAATTTCGCAAAATTAATATTTGAAATGCAATTATATATGGTACTCAATGTACGAAAAAAACAGAATTTATTTGACTAAAAAAATCTCTATGAATGAGTGAAAAAAAAAGTTACCATAATAGATATGGTTTCTAATTTAGGTTATGGAATTAATCGGGTAAATTATTTTTATTAAATAAAATTGTTACTTAATTGAGTTTATTCTGGATTTGATTGGATGAATTGAGTTACCAAACACTAAGCAAGGGCAATTATGTTTGTTCAAGTGAATGCCTTATTCAATTAAGCTAAAAGCTTAATTTAATTCAAATTCAACACTGAATTTTAAAAATCAACCCCCAACAAATGAAAATGCCTATCTCTTCTGGTATATACAACAACAAAAACGACGTACTTTCTTTAGACTTAGTTAAGAAAACCTCATCTTCTTTGGTATAGATATATTTTGTATAAAAAAATCTTCATGGGCTCATCATATTTTTATAGGTATTAATGATGTATAAAAGTTATTTAAGAGCCTTTCATATTTTTATTCATATTAATACACATATCATATCATATCATATATATATATATATGATATGATATGATATATATATATATTTCTTCTAGTTAATACATGTTAGGTTTATTTTTCTCTTTAATACTATGAGACCAATATTACATTTTAGCTTTATTTTCTCCATAAAAAACTCATAAATCATGAATACTTTATATAAAAGATTCAAAATATTTATTCTCTTCTTCTATTCGATATTTATTTATAGATTATTTTCCCTAAAAAATCATTAACTTAATCTTGTTTTTAAATTTATCAGAAAATATCTTTTTACGAGTATATAACACCAAACATCAGGCACCAATTATCTTAAAAGAAGAATGGATCAAATTTGCATAACAAAAAAATTAATTAATTATGCAAGATATAAATCTTGTTTTTAAATTACTTGAATTTTTAGTACGTATGGTGTAAAATATGTTAACTTCCAATCCACCATGATTATTGTCCGATGGTTGTTTTTTGTATGCGTGGACATCCTTGGAGACAGGAGGAAGTGCGGAAAAAAGATTTTTTATAACCATAAAATAATTGTTATAATTTTTTGGAGTCATCATCAGTATTAAGGTCACTAGGTAACCTAAAGTAAGTTATATTGTTGTCTGATTGTTTTTCGATGTCAGATTTTTATTTGTTGGTCTTTTCTAAGTCTTGAAGTAGATCTCTCTTCGTGAGAGTCTCTACATCATTAGGCCGAAAACTTAACCGCTAAAGTTTAACATTGTATTTAATGATGTTCTAATACTTATGAATGTATTTTACAATGTAATTCTACACCTCAATAATTAAAGATTACAAGCCATGAACAAAATAATTATTGAAAGAATTTTAATATTTTAGCCGAACTTTAATGTATAATTATAAATTGGTTACGATATCTATTTTTTTCATTTTAAAACATGAGAAAAGATGTGATTTTTTTGGGTGAAAAATATGTTTAGGAAAGTTTTATAATTCAATTTTATATGTAAAAAGAAAGCACATTTTTTTATATATTTCAAATAAGGATCTTCTTATAGTGTTTTTTTTTTGTAAATTTATGAGAAAAATAGATTTTTTATACCAAGTCAGTTTACTTCAACATATATACCAACAAATTTTAAACAAAAAATTATATAAAAACATACTATGAAAAAATCTTGAAATATAAGTTTATTGTTTTGAATTTTGTGTTTTTTTGTTTTTTCTTCAAAAAAAATAGTAGCCAAATGTAGTGAATTAATTCACTCCACACTGTTCATGTATTGCCTGAACAGTGTGGAGTGAATTAATTCACTCTTCGCTTTCCACTTATTACATGAACATGGCTGAAAGTGAAGAAAATGAAGGTGGTCGTTACCTGCCATGGAGTAGTCCGATATGAAGAGGAACCCTGTTGGTGGCTTTGGTGGCATCGTTGGTGATAGTGGTGGGCAGAGTTGGCTGGAAAATCCAAGAAACCATGACAGTTGTAGTCATGAGGGAGGAAGAGAAGGGAGAAAAGGGAGAAGATGACCAGCCTTGAGTTGCTTTGCAATGTAGTGAAAACTTTTCTGGTTTCTATGGGATGTGTTGGTGAAAGACATGGTAGCAGTGTTGGCCGGAAATTGCAAAAGGGATTGTCGACGAACAATAAAAACTATTCTATATTGGACTAAAATTTCAGTCATTGGTTCAAAGTGTTGTAACCTGATTTTGGGTCATGCCCCAAAACTATCATAAAATAATAAAATAAAAGGGGTTGGTGTTCGTAAAAAAAATCAAGGTGAAATTTTGGATATTTTTGAAAGTTCGATTGTACCTTTTTGTGTCCAGAAATTAAGAAAAAACCCAGATCCAAGGCTAAAGTAATTTATTATCAGATAAATTTGCGTATAAACTAAGTCATAAGATATAATTATACTTTTTATGGACCAATTTGATATAGTTGTTGGTTAATATAAAAGCGTAATTATGTTCAAGAATTAATTTAGATCCAATTGAAGGGTTTAATTAAGCTTGATGACTTAATTATACTTTAAATTGATCAAATTAATTTTTATTAAGGGCTTAGTCAATAAGAATTCAAGTTCTTAAATTTAATTCGGGTTCAATTGGTGATATTTGAATTTTCGGAGATCAATTTGAATTTTTCCAAGCCAATTATGAGAAATCAGGGATCCAATTGAACAAATTGAGAGTTTAATGGTTGATTGGGGACTATATCGCACATATAAAAAGTCGAGGACCGAAATAAAAAAGGCGCGCGAAGTCAAGGCTAGTATTGAAATTATAAAGGAGGATATAATTGTACAAAATCATAAATTTAAGTTCAATTGAGGGTGCAATTAAAGGAGTTATAAATTGAGGGACCAAATCGCATTTTACACCCCAAAAGTAACAGACAACACATGCTTGCGCCGTCGACAAGGCACCTGCCCCTAGTTGCCGACCAACAACCTGCACCACCACCTACTAGCCACCTGCATGAAGTCTCGGGAAAGCCAAAAGCAGGTCACCTTTGTGCAACGGTAACCCTGCAAATGGCTATAAAAACCGACGAGCAAGGGAAGAAAAGAGGAGAGGAGGAGACGCGTGAAACATGAAAGATTTCACATAAAACTTCAAATTTCATTTGCTTCTGTTTTCTTTCCCCCCTCTGGCCTTCGTTTTCTTTTTTTTTCTTCTGTTTCTTTTCATTTGTCTCTCTCTAATCAGACCCAAAGCTTCGTCTCTCTCTCTCCTCCTCGGTTCAGCAACGCCAACAGCCATCCCGGTCACCAAGCATCATTTCGTCACCTCCAGGAGCTCCCCTTACTCCGACGACCACCAGCCCAGTCTCAGGCAAGGATTGGCCGAACAGCCCTTGCAACAGCATACGACCCCGTCACATTCCGACGACAACTCCGACAACCACAGGCCACTATTTCCTGCGCCACCATGACCAAAAGAACCACCTTGATGTCCTCTACCCAAAGGTGTTAACATGTAAGCCTTTCATCACATTCGAAAATCTATCATGTCACTGTTCATCGTCTTCATTCTTGCATTTTGCATGCGCGAGGAGTGAATTTCACTCCCCGAGCGGTCAGTTGGGACGGGCTTCGTGCCCGGCCTGGCCACTGAAGAGACGAGCCTCCAGCCCGTCAAGAGTGTTGGGCCAGGAGCCCGGTCCAAGCTGGGCGGGCTGGAAGCCCAACCCAACAAAGGCTGGCAGCCAGCCCACCCATAAATAAAAAATAATATAAAAAATATATAAAAAGATTTATAAAACAATATTTTTTATATAAAAAAAATCTAGAAAAAATGTGTTGTTTTTCTTGCATACGACTAATACACTAGCATATTTTAAAAAAAAACTTTTTTTTTTCAAAAAAATATATTACCTTGGAATTTTAAGAAAAAAATGTATTTTAGCATGAATTTTGCAAATAAAAATCATTTCTCGCATTTTATGGATTTTTACAACATGTTTGTGAAATCCAAAGGGTATTGGCCAATATTCCAAAAATTATAAAAATATTTTTTTGGTGATTCATATTATTCATTGTTGGTATTTGGATAAATAAATCCTAAAAGAATTAATATCCAAAATATTCGGTGGGGATAATATGCTATTATTCACTGTCGGTGTTTGGATAAATAAATCCTAAGGGGCTAATATCCAAAATATTTGGTAGGGATGATACGCTATTATTTATTGTCGGTGTTTGGATAAAATAATTCTAAAGGGGTTAATATCCAAAGTATTCAAGTGGGGCAATATATCATCATTTAATATATATATATATATATATAGCAATCATAAGAAAAACAAAAATACCAAGCAGCTTACCTTAGGTAGGGCGTACCAGGGGTGCTAAAACCTTTCTTTTACGCAACCTGTCCCTTACCCTAGAATCTCTGAAAGACCAGTCTAGGTTTCCTAGTAACCATAATACTAGGTGGCGACTCTCTTTTCAAAAAAATAAAGATAATCCCCCCGACATTTGAATCCCTCGCCACATTGGGGAAAGTCATTATGACGTTGCACACTCTGTTTTGGGGTGCGACACAAAGCATAACCATCCTAACCGTTGTCTCAAAGTAGGTGCCATGAACTGCCAAATTTGATGGCTACAGTAGGATGCCTGAGTTCTCATTTTTGGGGATGAACCAACGCATGTGTGGTGTCAATCAACCAAAACTAACCATCTGCTAGTATAGTCAAGAAACAGATGATCATTTTCGTCAAAAGGTTTGTCAAATTTGATGAAGGATAAAGGTAGTAAATGTGTCCACAAATTTGGTACCAAAGAAGGATTTTTGGTACCAACTTTGCAGACGATAGATGAAGAAAAATTTGGACTAAAATCTCAGCCATTGGTTCAAAGCATAACCATCCCAAACGTTCACTCAAAGTAGGTGCCATAAACTGCTAAATTTGACAAATACAGTAAGCTACCTTGAGTTGTCACCTTTTGGGCTAAACCAACGTATGTTGGTGTCAATCAACCAAAACTAATTATATGCTAGTATAATCAAGAAACATATGATCATTTTCGCGCAAAGTTTTGTCAAATTTGATAAAGGATAAAGACGGTACATGCGTCTGCAAATTTTGTGTCAAAGAAGGATTTTTACGATGAAAAATTGGGGAAGAAAGCTGTTTTTTCTTCAATTTTTTTCCTAATTGACCCTAAAACTTTGATTTTCTTGTAATTTTACCCCCAATTTCAACCAATTAACTTTGTAAAAATTAAATTTGGTATTCAAAAATTTAAATATTCTCAATTTAAGCCACATTAGGCTCTCGAACTTAATTTTTCACCAATTAAGCTCTTAATAAAATTAATTTAACAAATTTAAAGTATAATTAGGTCATTGCACTTAATTAAATCCTTCAATTGGACCTTAAATTAATTACTAAACATAATTAAACTTTAATTTGGACCGTGATTAAATCAAATTGGTGTATTAAAAATAAAATTATATCTTTCGACTTAATTTTTATGGAGATTTATCCGATAATAATTTATTTTATCATTGAATCTGCATTTCCACTAGTTTTGGGTATAATAGAGGTACGATCGACCTCTCAAATCCGTCCAAGATTTCCATCTAGATTTTTATCCACCACATTAGTCTTTTTTATTTTTGTTTTTATTTCAAGTAAATTTTGTGAATAGCTGAAACAATGACAATTATTATGTTAACATAACAATACTGAAACTATTGTGTTCGAATTTTGGTTAATTAAATTAAACAATTGTCGATTGTCATTAGAAGAAATTTAGAGGTAGTTTAACGAGTTCTTTTATTCCTTTACTCATTCCGACGCTGATGAAAGGGAACAGGACGAATACACGAGACTCAAAGATGGGCTAAGGCACCCAAAGGGTCTTGCCGTGAATGGTGAGGACACTCTCGTTTCTTAAGAGAGGCCATTTGGAGATCACTTTCACACCTTCGGGACCCACCCGGTGCGAATATTGATTATTCTAAACCAGCGTCTGGGACACCGCGTGGTTTATAAAAAAAAAAACGGGCTAAAGCCTATCACAACAAACTTCTGAAAGACATCACGAAGGCAATAAAGAGACAGAATCGACACCAAACAAGAGTTCAAGAACACTGAAAAACACACCAGAACCTATTATTATCAGAAAACACATGAACTGAAATTTGAAATTCATTATTATTAGTATCGCTGCTGCGATCAGGCAGATCCGACAAATACTTCTCTGAGATTCTTCAAGAAGGTAATGAACCAATCCCTCTCTGGAAGGTTTTCTTTAATAACAGGAACTTCCTTGAAATTTTTAATCCATGCATGCAGGCGAGGGAAACTGTGGGCTTCAAATACTGCTCCTTCCCCTATCGCTTCTTCAATGGCTTCCAACCAGTAAAAAACAGAGCCAAAGGCTATATCTGCTATCCCTATACTGTCTCCACCAAAAAATTTCTTCTCCCCAATCCCGTGCTCTTCTACGGTTAGCAACATTTCCAGGGTTTCCTTCTTTGTCTTCTCAAGTTCTTCACCTTTAGAACGGAACATTCTCCGCACTGCTGTGCACTGCAGCCAGAATTAATCATGACATTGATTACTAGAAACCAAACGGAGTGCAGAAGAAAATCAATCTTAACAGATCCAGTTTTATAGTATTGTAAGAGTTATGAAAGTACCTTATCTTCGGCAAATTTGACCCAGAAACGAGCCTGTGCTCTCTCGTAGGGGTCGTTAGGCAGCAATGGGTTTTGGGGCCACACCTCATCGATGTATTCGACAATAATCATGGACTCGCAAACTGGCTTGTCGCCATGGAGAAACACCGGGACCTTCTTGTGAACAGGGTTGTACTTGAGAAGCAGAGGACTCTTATTGGTGAGATCTTCTTCTATAAACTCATACGGAATAGCCTTCAATTTCAGAGCCCATATCACTCGGTAAACAAATGGACTGGGCAATCTTCCAAGCAGCTTCGGTTGTTCAGCCATGATTGAGAGGTTTGTGGTGATTCTTCATCGTTACCTCCCGCACCCCTTTATAGAGTTGAGAAATCTTGTTTGGGCAGCAATTTAACTTCCTTGGAAATCGGTGATCTTTTGCTTAATTAAAGCATAGAATACATGTTGATGTATTTGCTTACATAATCATATTCATAAACAAATGTATTTCAAATTCAGTTGTTGAAGATGCTAAAACATGATGTAATTAGATTAAATATACTCTTTCTTTTCTGCTCAAGTTCAATCGTGTTTTGGGTTTAATTACATTGTTAATTTCTGGGGGAAAAAGTTTGAATTTTCGTGTCTCTTCCGAACACTGATATAAAATTATTTTTCTTCAAAAAATTCTAGGTCCTTTCTCTCTCTCTATATATATATTTTCAAGCACTAATATCAAATAAATATTGAGATATATAATTAGTCTCCATATTTATAAGAAAAAAACTTAAAAATAATCATTATCATTAATTTAAATGCCTTATCTATAATAATTAGAAATTTCAAGACCTAAATAAATGACAAAACATAAATAAATATTATTAGATTTAAAAAATTATATGACCTGAAGAATAAATAAAAATTCAAAATCAAACAACAAAGATAAAAAATTTAATAAATATGAATTTTCAAATAATCACCAACACAAATTAAAATTTAAAGATCATATAAGAAAATTAAAACCTTAATAACAGTGTAAATAATAAAAATTAGAAACAAAACTAAGAGCATGTACATATACACATGGAAAAAAATAGAAACCATTTATGAAAAATATGTATAAAAGAAGGAATTAAAATAAAATCGAAGTTAAAAGTTTAAGGGCCAAAATGAAAACCACATATATAATAAATTAAATTTAAAGGACAAAATTGAAACAAATCAAAACTTTGATACTGAAAAAATTAAAGAATTTAAGACAATACCGGAAATTAAAAGAACATGGACCGACATGAAACTTAAATATATAATCAATTTGCATTGAAGGATATAATTGAAACAAATCAAAACATTGATATCGAAAATCTTAAGGATTTCAATTCAATGTGGAAATTAAAAGACTAAGGCTTAAAATAAAACTATAATATATAATCAATTTCAATTGAAAAACAAAACTGAAACAAATCAAAACCTATATTAAAGGAATAAGGATCATAGAAAACAATTGAAAGTTTGGGGACTATAATGAAAAGTAAACAAATAGTGAGGCCTGACATGTACTTGCGTAGGTAGAAGAGAGAAACGGGGGGGAAGTTTAACCAACCATTAGCACGTCTCCAAACATGTTAGACCACCACGCGCCACTCTAAGAGGAAGATAACATGTTGTACAATAATTCTAGACCCCAGTAGAGTATTTTTGAAGATGGGATAACAATCGCATGCGTCGTCTGAAAACCGCGTAAGCGCTAATAGTGCAGCCTCAGAATAGATATTAAAAATCAACCCCCCAAAAATGAAAATACCTATCTCTTTTGGTATATACAACAACAAAAACGACTTACTTTCTTTAGGCTTAGTAAACCCATCTTCTTTGGTATAAATATATTTTGTATAAAAATTCTTCAAGGACTCATCATATTTTTATCAGTATTAATGTTGTATAAAAGTTATTTAAGAGCCTTTCATATTTTTATTCATATTAGTACACATATCATATATATTTCTTCTCGCTAATACATGTCAAGTCTATTTTCCACTGTAATACTATGAGACCAATATTACATTTTAGCTTTATCTTCTCCATAAAAAACTCATAAATCATGAATACTTTATATAAAAGATTCATAATATTTATTCTCTACTTCTCTTTTGATATTTGTGTGCGTGGACATCCTTGGAGACAAAAGGAGGTGCACAGAAAAATGATTTTTATAACCATAAAATTATTGTTATAATTTTTTGCACTCGTGATATAGTATTAAGGTCACTTGGAAACCTAATAATGTGTGAGAGTTTGAGTAAGGAGACTTGTTGTACACATCACCCCAAGTTCACCCTACCTAAGGTAAGCTATATTGTTGTTTGATTGTTTTTCGATGTTAGATTTTTTTTTTGTTGGTATTTTCTAAGTCTTGAAGTAGATCTCTTTGTGAGAGGTCTCTACCTCATAGGGCTGAAAACTTACCTGTTAAAGTCCGAATTTTAACATTATATTTATTGTTTTCTTAATATCTATAGGTGTACTTTACAGTGTAATTTTACACCCCAATAATTAAAGCTTACAAAAAATGAACAAAATGATTATTGAAAGAATTTTGATATTTTGGCCGAACTCTAACGTATAATCATATATTGGTTATGATATCTCATTCTTTTTCATTTTAAAACATGAGAAAATATGTAATTTTTTTTTGTGAAAATATGTTTGGGAAATTTTTAGAATTCAGCCGCATGCGTGAAAAGAAAACACAATTTTTATATTTTTCCAATAAGGATCTTTTTATAATTTTTTTTGGAAATTTAGGAGAAAAAATAGATTTTTGCTATACCAAGTCAATATACTTCAACATAGATATACCAACCAATATTAAACAAAAATTGATAGAAAAACATACGATGAAATCGCAAAAATCTTGAAATATAAATTAATTTTTTTGGATTTTTTGTTTTTTCTTCGAAAAAAATAGCAGCCAAGTGAACAATGCAGAGTGAATTAATTCACTCTGCGCTTTACACATATTACTTGAACAAGGATAAAAGTGAAGAAAATGAAGGTGGTCGTTACCTATCATGTAGTAGTCCAATATGAAGAGAAAGCCCTGTTGGTGGCGTCGTTTGTGACAGTGGTGGACAAAGTTGGCTGGAAGATACAGGAAACCGTGATTGGAAAAAAGCAAAGGGATCGTCGACGAATAGTAAAAACTAGGGAAAGGGCTGTTCGTTTTTCTAAATTTCAGCTTCCAATTCCTCCACCTTAGGCCATAAATTTCTCCTCTATTTATAGTTGGAGGAAGAGAGTAATCTAGTCTGTATTGGACTAAAATTTCAGTCATTGATTCAAAGCATAACCATCCCAACTGTTGGCTCAAAGTAGGTGCCATGAATTGTCAAATTTGACAGCTACAATAAGCTACCTGAGTTGAAACTTTAGGGGCTGAACCAACGCGTGTGTGGTGTTAATCAACCAAAACTAACCATATACTAGTATAGTCAAGAAACATATGATCATTTTTGCATAAAGTTTTGTCAAATTTGATGAAGGATAAAAGCAGTAAATGCGTCTGCAAAATTTATACCAGTGAAGGATTTTTTCGTTGAAAATTTGCGGAAGAAAGTTGTTTTTTCTTCAATTTTATTCCTAATTGACCTTAAAACTTTGTTTTCTTGTAATTTTACTGCTAATTTCAACCAATTAACCTAGTAAAAATTAAATTTGGTGTTCAAAAATTTCAATCTTCTCAATTTAACCCGTATTAGGCTATCAAACTTATTTTTTCACCAATTAAGCTCTTAATAAAATTAATTTAAAATATTTAAAGTATAATTAAGTCATTGCATTTACTTAAATCTTTCAATTTGTCAATCATCATTAGTAGAAATAGAGGTAGGCTAAGGAGTTCTTTTATTCCTTTACTCCTTCTGACACTCATGAAAGGGAACATGATGAGCACACGAGACTCAAAGACGGGCTAAGGCCTCTCACAGCAGACTGCTGAAACACGACATGAAGGCAAACCAGAGGTCCAGAATGGCAGGACACTGAAAAATGATAGAATATAGAAGAATGTGTAATGTGTATTCTAGAAGTATTGAATTAATAGTCTAAAATATAAGGAGAAATATATACTGTGTGTATATAAGGGACAATTACACACGAGAATGGCAGGACACATTAGTCTTTTTTATTTTTGTTTTTATTTCAAGTAAATTTTGGGAATAGCTGAAACTATGACAATTATTATGTTAACATAACATTACTGAAACTATTGTTTTCGGATTTTGGTTAATTAAATTGAACAATTGTCGATCGTCATTACAAGAAATATAGAGGTAGTTTACGAGTTCTTTTATTCCTTTACTCGTTCCGACACTGATGAAAGGGAACATGACGAGTACACCGAGACTCAAAGACGGGCTAAGGCCTATCACAGCAACCTACTGAAAGACGACACGAAGGCAATAAAGAGACAGAATCGACACCAAACCAGAGGTCCAGAACACTGAAAAATACACCAAAAGATCCCGTTATTATCGGTATCGCTGCTGCGATCAGGCAGATCCGACCAATGCTTCTCTGCGATTCTTAAAGAAGGTAACCAGCCAATCCCTCTCTGGAAGGTTTTCTTTAATTACAGGAACTTGCTTGAAATTTTTAATCCATGCATGCATGCAGGCGAGGGAACCTGTGGGCTTCAAATACTGTTCCTTCCCCTATCGCTTCTTCAATGACTTCCAACCAGTAAACAACAGAACCCAAGGCTATATCTGCTATCCCTATACTCTCTCCACCAAAAAATTTCTTCTCCCCAATCCCGTGCTCTTCTACGGTTAGCAACATTTCCAGGGTTTCCTTCTTTGTCTTCTCAAGTTCTTCACCTTTAGAACGGAACATTCTCCACACTGCCTGCAGCCAGAATTAATCATGACATTGATTACTAGAAACCAAAAGGAGTGCAGAAGAAAATCAATCTTAACACGTCCAGTTTTATAGTATTGTAAGAGTTATGAAAGTAGCTTATCTTCGGCAAATTTGACCCAGAAACGAGCCAGTGCTCTCTCGTAGGGGTCGTTAGGCAGCAATGGGTTTTGGGGCCACACCTCATCGATGTATTCGACAATAATCATGGACTCGCAAACTGGCTTGTCGCCATGGAGAAACACCGGGATCTTCTTGTGAACAGGGTTGTACTTGAGAAGCAGAGGACTCTTATTGGTGAGATCTTCTTCTATAAACTCATACGGAATAGCTTTCAATTTGAGAGCCCATATCACTCGGTAAACAAATGGACTGGGCAATGTTCCAAGCAGCTTAGGTTGTTCAGCCATGATTGAGAGGTTTGTGGTGATTCTTCATCGTTACCTCCCGCACTCCTTTATAGAGTTGAATAATCTTGCTTGGGCAGCAATTTAACTTCCTTGGAAATCGGTGATCTTTTGCTTAATTAAAGGCATAGAATACATGTTGATGTATTTGCTTACATCATCATATTCATAAACAAATGTAAATATTTATATAATATAGCTGTCAAATTTAGATATACTCTATTTCTTTTCTTTCTGCTCAAGTTCAATTGTGTTTTGAGTTTAATTATATTTTTAATTTCTGGGGAAAAAATATTGAATTTTCTTCTCTCTCTCTCAATCTATTCTTATTTAATTATGGGAGAAAAGAGACATAACGACGAAGACAATAAATCAAATATTCGGTAGCGAGTAGTGACGTGTCGATTTTACGACGAAAGTTCTCCACGGAACTTGCTCGATGCTATTAATGTTGACTTCATGTCTCTTGTGGATGTTGCTATATGATAGCGGTCATGGATGATGATATCAATGCTAATAGTTTGGATTATTATTTAGAAATATATTAAAATAATAATAAAATTTAATTTTTAATATTAACATCTTAAAATAATATAAAAATATAAGATATTAGTTTTTGAAGAAAAAAAACACTTATAAAAAAAATTACAATCACCCCTGCCTCTTTTGCCATGCATCTTGACAGCCAAGGCAGGCAAACCGAAGTGGTTTACATAAACATTAACTTATTGTGCCAAAATAAGGTAAGCCTTTCTCTGTTTATGCGTGTGGTGCTTTGGTTTTCGTATAGCACATCTTATTTTTAGGCATTTTTATTTTTAAAAAAGTTAAATTGTTTACATTTTTATTATGAATTAAAATTCTGATAATTCAATTCGAATTTCATAGTTTAAATTTAATAAACAATTCTCTTTTAAGAAAGCAAATATTACTTAGTCTTAAACATGAAAGATGAAACAATAGGCTTGACATCTAATGTTAAATAACATAATATTATTTTGCCTCAGGAAGGAGAGAGATGCTCGTCAAATGGCCTCAGGCTTGCCACCATCACCAGTAGAAATTAAAGACAGCTGCCTATAAGCTGTTTACCTGAACAATCACCTTCAGAATCTTCAATAATCTATTGTGTTCCTCATTTATCTTCTTATACTATAACAATTGTTGCAGCCCATGCCTATGCAATACTTTTTCCCCACAGATCTATGGTTCACTTTGGTATATTAAGAATGTTTGAACAATCAATAGATACTTAGTTGAAGGTTAACAACAGTTCAATTCTCTGCCTTTCCAAATTCCAAAGTAATTAATATCCTGATAAAGATGTGAGATCTTGGAGCAGGTTCTACGAAAATGGAGGAAAGTGCTGACAGTGGTGGTTGATGATCTGCTAGTGCTGGGGAAACGCTGTCGAGGGAGAAGCCAGACTAGGTTATTGCAGCATGGAGAGAGAGAGAGAGATGACTCTGCAAGGAGGGAGAAGGCTATCGACCTACGGTGGGGTTCATGTCGTGCCGGGGAAGAGGAAAGTGGAGGTTGCTAATGTATATGTTTTTTCTGCAATTTTCAACTGTGTCCGTTGTCCCCCTTTGTTCTCTTCATTTTTTCTGCAATTTTTCCCTGGTCTGTGTGCATGTGTTTTTTCCTATATTGACACCTAGTTTTTAAGTATTATTTCATGCCTCTCTCCCTTGTCATGAATTTTCTCTCCTTTTATTGACTCAATGTGAAGGGTTGCAGGTACGAGGGTAGCGCCAGGAATGGGGTGTTCTGGTGGTAGGTTGCATGGTATGGCTGTCGGTAATGGCTCGGCATACATCTTTTTTTAATTAAAATTTTGAAATAACATTAAAAATGGGTTGTGATAAATAGAAGTATGGGTAAGGGAACTTGTTATACAAGGGGAAGACGGCATTACCCTCGTATACCCTACCTAAGACAAGTTACATTTTTGTTTGATTGTTTTTTCTAAGTTAGTTTTTTATTCGTTGGTCTTATCTAAGGTTCAGAGTAGATCTATCTTCGTGTGATAGATAGCTAAAACAAAATAATTGTTAATTTTTTTTGATATTCTAGACAAATTAAAACAAATAATTGTAAACTGGTTACGATATCCAATTTTCATTTCAAAACATGAGAAATATTCTATATTTTCTTATAAGAAAAATGTTTGGAAAAACTTTAGAATTTGGTTGTATGTAAAATTCGGCCTAAGTAAATGGGGCGGCCTAGTCAAGATGAGCCAAAACATCCAACTCTGCTGGACTTGGGTTAGGCTGAGAAAAGGTCCAGCCCAACGCCAAAGTAGAGAAGAACAAGAAAAAATAAAAAATAAAGCAACAATGTTCACGTGTTATGTGAACAGTAATAAGGAGGTTGATCGACGATGACAAGAGGCTTACTTGCCACTACCACCGGGTATAGGAGGCCGATGTGGTTCTCCTTGTGGTTGTGGTATCGAAAATGATGGTAGAGAGGAGCGCTGGAAGGTTGCTGCCAGTGAAGCTGTCATTGCTAGTGCTGCGTTGTCGAAGCTAGATAAGAAGAGTTGGGTTGTTGCAAGTGATATCGACGCTGAGGAAGGGTTGACGGTGGTGGTTGATGACTTGTCAGCGCTGGGGAACTCTGCAGAGGGAGGAGCCAGACTGGGTTGTTGCAACATGGAGAGAGAGAGAGAGAGAGCGGGGGGTTGTCAGTCTACGGTGGGGGTTATTTCGTGCCAGGGAAGAGGAAAGTTGAGGTTACTGATGTATATGTTTTTTCTGCAATTTTCAACTATGTCTGTTGTCCCCACTTGTTCTCTTCATTTTTTCTGCAATTTTTCCCTGGTCTGTGTGCATGTGTTTTTCCCTATATTGACACCTAATTTTTAAGTATTATTTCATGCCCCTCTCCCTTGTCATGAATTTTCTCTCCTTTCATAGATTCAATGTGAAGGGTTGCAGGCATGGGAGTGGTGCCAGGAATGGGGTGTTGTGGTGGTAGGTTGTAGGGCATAGCTGCTGGTAATGCCTTGGCAGACATTTTTTTTAATTAAAAATTTGAAATAACTTTAAAAATGTGTTATGATAAAAAGGAGTTTTTTGATAGGGAAAACCGGGAAGAATGATGTTTTTTCTTTAATTTTGGCTTCTGATTTCACCCAAAAAAGTTACATCTCAATTTAACCCAAATTAGGCTTGGAAACTTAATTTCTCATCAATTAAGCCCTTAATAAAATTAATTTGATCCATTTAAAGTATAATTAAGTCATTGCACTAATTAAATCCTTCAATTGAGCTCTAAATTAATCCCTAATCATAATTACACTTTAAATTGACAGACGATTAAATCAAATTGTCTCATAAAACTATAATTATGCCTTTCAACTTAAATTTTATACAGATTTATCCAATAATAAATTGTTTTAGCCTTGAATTTTTATTTCCCTTTATTTTTTGGCACAAAAGAGGTATGAGTGGGCTCTAAAAAAATTCCAATTTCCACTTTTATTTTTCAGTTGACGCAAGCCCTTTTTATTTTATTTTTGTTTTATCTTGGGTAGATTTAGGGGAAACACCCTTTTATTTAATTAGATTATATATACTTTTCTTGAATTCTCCAAGCTTTGTTAATGGATGAGCTCTTTCTTGTTTCTGTATTGTAAATTAGTGTACAGAGTTG
Source organism: Salix exigua (assembly GCA_032356905.1). Classification (NCBI taxonomy): domain Eukaryota; kingdom Viridiplantae; phylum Streptophyta; class Magnoliopsida; order Malpighiales; family Salicaceae; genus Salix; species Salix exigua. The sequence continues at coordinate 3,991,193 of CM063597.1, read as the reverse complement.
GGCAAAGTCAAGTCAATACTAATAAAAAAATGTTTGCGTCCAATTTTCCTACTGAAACTTAGTGCCCAAGCGAAGAGTAACTATAAAATGGCTTTTCATTGCAGCAGTCCTGACCTCATCAAAACAATGGCAGAAGTGAAGCTGTATGGTTTTTGGCCGAGCCCTTTTAGCCACAGAGTCATATGGGCTCTGAAACTAAAAGGCGTGGAGTATGAATACATTGAAGAAGACCTCTCCAATAAGAGTGAATCGCTCTTGAAGTACAACCCAGTTCACAAGAAGACCCCAGTTCTTGTTCATGGTGACAAACCCATTGCCGAGTCTCTTGTTATTCTTGAATACATCGAGGAAACATGGCCTGAAAATCCATTGCTCCCCAAGGACCCTTACGAGAGAGCCATGGCTCGATTTTGGATCCAGTATGGAGTTGACACGGTGAGGGTATCGTATATTTTTCATTCAACTGTTTCTCAATATCGTATTATTATTCAATTTAATAATCAGGCTTTCTGGTTATTTAGGCTGCTGCCATTGGAGCATTCTACCATGGCAGCGGAGAAGAGCTCGAGAAGGCAGCTAAAGAACTGTTGGAGGGCCTGAAGATCTTAGAAGAGCAGGGTCTTGGAGATAAGAAGTTTTTTGGCGGTGAAAGTATGAATCTCGTAGACATCTCGTATGGAGTGTTGGGGTCTTTCCTTGCGGCCGTGGAAGAAGTAAAAGGTGTAAAAGTGCTGGAACCAAGCACTTTGCCTCGGTTGCATGCCTGGGCTAAGAATCTCGATGAACTCCCCGTGGTTAAAGAAAACATGCCTGCCTATGATAAGTTGCTGGCCTTTGTGACCGCCTCCATGAACAGACTAGCCAAGAACTAGCCTTTTGATGCTTTCGAATCCCAGTTCCATGCTTGTCTCGTCTTTCTTTCTCATGTATGCTTCCTGTCTCGTGTGCGCACGCGCGCGCGTGCAGACCTCGTATTTCTTGTGCTTATAATAATGGTGATGGAGTTTCGTTGATGTGAATGTTCTTGTATTTAAAATTATGGGTTCACCCACAAATTAGTAATGGGCTTATCTTTAGCTTTTTTTTATTTTTTTTTAAAAATAATCGTGTTATTATATGGGTTAATATTAAAAATAATTTTTTAAATTATTTTATGGGCTAATATTAAAAATAATTTTTTAACGAAAATTATTTTATAAAATAACTTCAACCACATTTTTAAATAAGTCATCATTCATTTTTAAATGTCTGACCCATTTATATAATTATAAGTTTTTTATTATAAAATTAAAAATGAAAAAGAAAAATAACTTGACTGTGTCTCTTTTCATTTCGTGTAAAATAACTTGTGTTTGGTGAATGTTTAAATTTTAAATGAAATTTTATTTTGAAACATATAGTGTGTCACTGTTTTGAAAATAATTATTTGATATTTGAAAATAATTGTTTGACTAAATTAGGGGTAGTTTGGTCTTTTAAAAGATATAAAAAAATAAAATTAAAAATATTAGGTGTCTTAGGTGAATGCTTGCATGTGGAGTAATGAACTTGATTAGTGATATGATGAAAAAAATACAATATCATGATGTCATAAACTCGGAAAAATAGTGGCATATCCATTGGGTTGGTGCTTGTATGACTGTTAGAGCAAGTCCAATGGTAAGAGTCATTTTTAAGAGCCAAATCTGTAAAATGGCTCTAGAATAGTGTTTATATAACTTTTTTGTTGATGTGTGCTCCAATGTTAAAAGTCATTTTGGAGAGCCATTTTTTTAAATATTATTTTAAATATAGTTCAATTATTTTATATATAGTTTAATTATGCAATTAATAGGAGTAAATTATATAATTAAATAATTACTCCTAAAAAACCTTCCAACAATATAATTATTAATTTAATTTTTTACTTTCTTGTTGAGGTATTTTTAAATAAAAATAAAAATAAATATTTTTATTTATTTACATTATATATATATATATATATATATAATTCTGGAGCACACATGTTGCTCCAATTTTTGAAGCCAAAATTTTGGCTTCTTTGCATCAGAGCTGCTACAAGTAGCATGTCAAGCAATCAAAGCTAATTTTGGCTTTGTAAATGGCACTCCCATATTTATTTTTTATTTATAGCTCCCTATATAGCATTGTTGTTGTACTTGCTCTTAGTAGCCACAATCTAAGTTTTTTATTTCCTCGTTCTTTTGTATCTCGTGACTCAAGGTGCAATTTGGACAAGAAAAAAAAATACATCCTCCTATTTTTTTTTCATTTCCATTATAATCCTCATTTTTTGATTAATTTGTTTTTTATTCTTTTTTATACTAATTTGTGTTTTAAATTCCATCCCTTTAGATTGAGTTTTATTATATTTTTATATTAGACTTTGACTCTGGTTCTTTTGGTTGCTACTGGGTAATGCCCGCGCGATATGTTAGGCTTTTTTTTTTATTTATGTAGAAAACTGATTGATTTTATATGTTTTGTATTTGATTATTTTAATATTTAATTATTAAAATTATCAATGATAAAATTTATTAAAAACAGTTTTTCTCCACAAAAAAGTAATTGAATGTTGCCATCACTAAAATATTTTTGATAAAATTTGTCTAAAAATTTGCTAAGAAGATGAAATGATTAATTACAAATTTATTGTCGTGGATACCTTGGTTGAAAAAACACAAAAAAGAAACACAATATAAAATAAAAGTTGAGTTGGACACCCAAGTTATAAAAAAAATCAAAAAATATGAAAAAATGTCCTCGTTTATTAAAAGGAAAAAAAAAGGAAGGCAGTCATAAAAAAAAATGCAAGGGGAAAGCATTTTTTTAAGAAAATCATTTGACTTGAAAATTTTAAAAATATACCGCATTATGATGTGGGCTGAATAAATAATTTTTATAATTGTTTGGATTAAAGGGACAAATAGGATTTGCCAATCCAAAATTAAAATATAATATTTATAGATGCAAAATTAAAGATAATAAAATAGATCACCACACCATATTATAAAAATAGCAACATCGAAGCTTGAAAATTATCAAATTATTTCTAGGAAAAATTATTTTGAGGAAAAAACTATTATTGTTATTAATTTTAAAATAATAAAAATTATCAAATTATTTTGAGGAAAAAACATGAAAAAAAATTAAAAAAAGTAAGAAAGAAAAATAATACAAATAATTCTTCTTCTTTTTATTCCTTTTCTTCTTCTTCTTCTTCTTCTTGTTGTTGTTATTATTATTGTGTTAAGAACGAAAAAATGAAAGATTAAAAAAATCTAAATAATTTTGACAAAATATCAAACAAGAAATAAAATGAATAGAAAAAATATTAAAATTATTAGGTAAAAAAACATTAATCTGACTGAATAAATAAAAAAATAATAGGAAGAGAAAATAAATAAATGAAATAAATAAAGAAATTAAAAATAATAATTTCACGTTACTCTTGTCACGAGAATTGATATTTGAGTATGTATTAATTAGAAAATAAATTACAAATTCTAAATAGTAGTGTTTCAGTTGAACACTTGTTCTTTGAGTCTTAGCCCGAAAGTATAGGAAGGGCATGTAAATCTATTTTACATTCTATTTAATGGAGAAGACTCCCAAGAGGGAGGATATTCAGTTTTCAAATATTGACAACTCTCACGCCAAGAATTGGGCATACATATAGATAAAAAGGGATAGTTACTTTCACGCCAAGAATTGGGTGTAGATTAAAAAAAGAAAAAGAAAAAAACAAAATCAAATCGGTTGTTATCTGCACGCGTGCACGACAAGCACACGGCCACAACCATTACTTTGTCATTTCCACTATAATATTAGAAAAAGCATCTCTGTGTTAAAAAAAAGAAACACATGCGCGAGCGAAGCACCCGAGCAAATTGCTAGTGAATAGTGACATTGAGTCTAGCGCTACAGTAACCGATCGATCCCTTTTAGATATATGTAATTTGTTTTTTTCATTTTCAACCCAACTTAATATAATTTGTTTTTTATATTAAATATGATCCTTATTCTCTTAATTAGTATTTTGTTTTTTGATAGCATCCATTGAAATTTTATTTTATTTGATTTGATAAGAGGTTGGCTAACGATTTCTTTTATTCCTTTACTCGTTCCGACACTCATGAAAGGGAACATGACGAGCACCCGAGACTCAAAGATGGGCAATAAAGAGACAGAATCGACACCAAAAACCAACAATGGAGAAACACAATTATCAGTATCGCTGATAAACACTCAAAAACACAACAAAAGGGACTTGCTTATTATCAGTATCGCTGCTGCGATCAGGCAGATCCGACCAATGCTTCTCTGTGATTCTTGAAGAGGGTAACCATCCAATCCCTCTCTGCAAGGTTTTCTTTAATAACAGGGACTTGCTTGAAATTTTTAATCCATGCATGCAGGCGAGGGAACCTGTGGGCTTCAAAAACTGCTCCTTCCCCTATCGCTTCTTCAATGATTTCCAACCCGTAAACAACAGAACCAAAGGCTATATCTGCTATCCCTATACTTTCTCCACCGAAAAATTTCTTCTCCCCAATCCCGTGCTCTTCTACTGTTTGCAACATTTCCTGGGTTTCCTTCCTTGTCTTCTCAAGTTCTTCACCTTTAGAACTAAACATTCTCCACACTGCTGTGCCCTGCAGCCAGAATTAATCATGACATTGATTACTAGAAACCAAACGGACTGCCAAAGAAAATGGATCTTAACAGGTCCGGTTTTATAGTATTGTAAGAGTTATGAAATGTACCTTATCGTCGGCAAATTTGACCCAGAAACGAGCCTGTGCTCTCTCGTAGGGGTCGTTAGGCAGCAATGGGTTTTGGGGCCACACCTCATCGATGTATTCGACAATAATCATGGACTCGCAAACTGGCTTGTCGCCATGGAGAAACACCGGGACCTTCTTGTGAACAGGGTTGTACTTGAGGAGCAGAGGACTCTTACTGGTGAGATCTTCTTCTATAATAAACTCATACGGAATAGCCTTCAATTTCAGAGCCCATATCACTCGGTGAACAAATGGACTGGGCAATGTTCCAAGCAGCTTCGGTTGTTCAGCCATGACTGCGAGGTATGTTGTGATTCTTCAATCTTCATCGTTACCTCCATCACTCTCCTTTATAGAGTTATTAACTTTCCTTTGAAATCGGTGATCTTTTGTTTTTTAAACATGTCGAAAAGTCTCAGTTAATCAGAGGCACAGAATACAGTCTTCGACAAAAGATAATACCCTCTCTCTATTCTTATTTTACGACGAAAGTTCTCGGAAGTTGCTCGATGCTATTAATGTTGACTTCATGTCTCTTCTGGATGTTGCTATATGATAGCCGTCATGGATGATGATATCAATGCTAATCAAGCATTAAAGTAATCTAAAAAAAAATTGAGGCAATTTTTTTTCTTCTCTTAAAAATCTCTTAAAAGAAACATGCTCTAAAAACCTGACTTATAATATTAAAGAGTAATTAAACTATATATTGAGATTTTATTTTGTAACTTAAATTTTAAAATATAATTTATATCATTTTATAATATTAAAGAGTAATTAAACTATATATTGAGATTTTATTTTGTAACTTAAATTTTTAGATTGAATTGGTTATTAAAAAAAGTCACTTAAAAAATATATTATAAAATGATATAAATTATATTTTAAAATCTCAACTAAATTCATTTAATTGAATAATCTTTACTAATGGTTTCCTTGCATATAGATGTCTCCTGGGGTGAAATTAGATTTTAGAATAAACTAGTGACAAGGGAAGAATGAGGTTGGATATTTATGTATTTTTAAAGTGGTTTATATTTTAAAATATATTTTTTTAAAAAAATATTTTCAATATATATCTATATAAAAAAGAAGAAAATTTATGCTATTTTTCTAATTTTCCATTACTTTGCCAAGAAGAAAAGTCTACAATGATCAATATATTTTTCTAATTTTTCAAAGGAAGGAGAGAGATGCTCGCCAAATTGTCAAAGAACCATTTCACCTAAAAATTTAAACTGTTAGGTGAGATCTCAGAATATTATTCATATAATTCTCTAACATACCTAATCAAGTGAAAAGTATTTAGGCTTAAAACTTGCATGTCAAAGAATCATCACTTAAAAAATTAAGTTGTTAAGTGAATACCCAAAATATGATTCATATTATTCTCTAACACAAATCACTTCAGGCTTTCAGGCTTACCACCATCACCACTAGAAATTAAAGACAGCTACCTATAAGCTATTTACCTGAACAATCACCTTCAAAATCTTCAATAATATACTGTGTTCCTCATTTATCTTCTTATACTAATAACAAATGTTGCAGCCCATCCATGTGAAATATTTTTTCCCCTCAAATCTATGGTTCTTTGGTATATTAAGAATGTTTCAACAGTCAAAAGATACTTAGCAGAAGGTTAACCAAAGAAAAAGGCAGTCAGTCAGAGTAGGAACAGTTCATTTCTCTGCCTTTCCAATTTCTTAAATAATTAATATCCTGATAAAGATGTGAGATCTTGGAGCAGGCTCTACGAAATTTCTACGAAAATCACATGGGTTCAATAAGTGATGCGTCTACAACTCCATGTCCACCACCTAATCCGAAGGCAAGCCCTGCATGTATAAATTCAAAGTCAAAATCCACCTCTTGTAGACTGGTCAATGTTTCTTGCACAGAAAACTAGCTGCATACTGTGACAAAACAAAAAAAAAAAACTAGCGGCATGTTGTGAATTCAGTGATATTCATTCTTTATCAAAACCCTGTTGTTCTGTTGGTGGCTTTAGCGGCGTTGTAGGTGACAGTGGTGGCCAGAGTTGGTCAGAAAATCAAAGAAACTGTGACAGTTGCAGTCATAGGGGAGGTAGAAAGGGGAGAAAATGGAGGAGATGATCGGCCTTGGGTTGATCCACAATTTAGAGGACACTTTTCTTCTTGTTCAAAGATAACAATCCCAACCGTCGGCTCAAAGTAGGTATCATGAACTGTCAAATTTGACAATTATGGTAAGTTGTCTAAGCTGTCACTTTTGGAGCTGAATCCACATGTGTGTAGTGTCAATCAACCAAAATTGATCATATGCTAGTATAGTCAAGAATTAGGGGATTGTTTTCCGGCAAGTTTTGTCAAATTTGATGAAAAATAAAGGCAGTAAATGCATTGCAAAGTTGGTGCCAAAGCAATATTTTTCGGTGAAAATTTAGGGATAAAAGCTGTTTTTTCAATAAAAAATTTCTTAATTGACCCAAAAACTTTAATTTTCTTGTAAATTTATCTCTAATTTCAACCAATTGACTTGGTAAAAATTACATTTGGTATTCGCAAATTCCAATCTTCTCGATTTAACCCGAATTAGGTTCTCAAAACTTATTTTTTCACCGATTAAACCTTTATCAAAATTAATTTGATTAATTTACAATATAATTAAGTCTTTGTATTAAATTAAATTATTTAATTGAACCGTAAATTAATTCATAAACATAATTAAACTTTATTTTGACCCATGATTAAACCAAATTGAACTATTAAAATTATAATTATGTCTTTTATTTAAATCTGATATTAATCGACACCAAAAACCAGCGGTCCAGAACACTGAAAAACACACCACAGATCACATTATTATCAGAAAACACACCACAGATCACATTATTATCGCTGCTGCGATCAGGCAGACCCGACCAATGCTTCTCTGCGATTCTTGAAGAAGGTAACCATCCAATCCCTCTCTGGAAGGTTATCTTCAATTACAGGAACTTGCTTGAAATTTTTAATCCATGCATGCAGGCGAGGGAACCTGTCGGCTTCAAATACTGCTCCTTCCCCTACTGCTTCTTCAATGACTTCCAACCAGTAAACAACAGAGCCAAAGGCTATATCTGCTATCCCTATACTTTCTCCACCGAAAAATTTCTTCTCCCCAATCCCGTGTTCTTCTACTGTTTGCAACATTTCCTGGGTTTCCTTCATTGTCTTCTCAAGTTCTTCACCTTTAGAACGGAACATTCTCCACACTGCTGTGCCCTGCAGCCAGAATTAATCATGACATTGATTACTAGAAACCAAACGGAGTGCAGAAGAAAATCAATCTTAACACGTCCAGTTTTATATTATTGTAATAGTTATGAAAGTACCTTATCTTCGGCAAATTTGACCCAGAAACGAGCCTGTGCTCTCTCGTAGGGGTCTTTAGGCAGCAATGGGTTTTGAGGCCACACCTCATCGATGTATTCGACAATAATCATGGACTCGCAAACTGGCTTCTCGCCATGGAGAAACACCGGGATCTTCTTGTGAACAGGGTTGTACTTGAGAAGCAGAGGACTCTTATTGGTGAGATCTTCTTCTATAAACTCATACGGAATAGCCTTCAATTTGAGAGCCCATATCACTCGGTAAACAAATGGACTGGGCAATGTTCCAAGCAGCTTCGGTTGTTCAGCCATGATTGAGAGGTTTGTGGTGATTCTTCATCGTTACCTCCCACACCCCTTTATAGAGTTGAGAAATCTTGCTTGGGCAGCAATTTAACTTCCTTGGAAATCGGTGATCTTTTGCTTAATTAAAGGCATAGAGTACATGTTGATGTATTTGCTTACATAATCATTTTCATAAACAAATGTATTTATATAATATAGCTGTCAAATTCAGATGCTGAAGATGCTAAAACATGATGTAATTAAACTAAATATACTCTATTTCTTTTCTTTCTGCTCAAGTTCAATCGTGTTTTGAATTTAATTATATTTTTAATTTCTGGGGAAAAAATATTGAATTTTCTTCTATTGAATTTTCTAGTCTCTCTCTCTCAATCTATTCTTATTTAATTATGGGAGAAAAGAGACATAACGACGAAGACAATAAATCAAATATTCGGTGGTGAGTAGTGACGTGTCGCTTTTACGACGAAAGTTCTCCACGGAACTTGCTCGATGCTATTAATGTTGACTTCATGTCTCTTGTGGATGTTGCTATATTATAGCGGTCATGGATGATGATATCAATGGTAATAGTTTGGATTATTATTTAGAAATATATTAAAATAATAATAAAATTTTATTTTTAATACTAACATCTTAAAATAATATAAAAATATAAGTTATTAGTTTTTGAAAAAAAAAACACACTTATAAGAAAAAATTACAATCACCCCTGCCTCTTTTGCCATGCATCTTGACTGCCAAGGCAGGCAAACCGAAGTGGTTTACATAAACATTAACTTATTGTGCCAAAATAAGGTAAGCCTTTCTCTGTTTATGCGTGTGGTGCTTTGGTTTTCGTATAGCACATCTTATTTTTAGGCATTTTTATTTTTAAAAAAGTTAAATTGTTTACATTTTTATTATGAATTAAAATTCTGATAATTCAATTCGAATTTCATAGTTTAAATTTAATAAACAATTCTCTTATAAGAAAGCAAATATTACTTAGGCTTAAACATGAAAGATGAAGCAATAGGCTTGACATCTAATGTTAAATAACATAATATTATTTTGCCTCAGGAAGGAGAGAGATGCTCGTCAAATGGCCTCAGGCTTGCCACCATCACCAGTAGAAATTAAAGACAACTGCTTATAAGCTGTTTACCTGAACAATCACCTTCAAAATCTTCAATAATTTATTGTGTTCCTCATTTATCTGTTGAAAATTTCCATTTAGTGTCCCTCATGACACACCCATGTTCTTGATCATGCAAACCCATGACCATGAAGATAGGTCATGGGGTTTGATCATGGGGATCAATTGATTGATCATGGGGATTAATTAATTGATCATGACTAATTATCTCCATGATGGAAGGAGAAAATTGGAAAATAAATTAGTGAATGGGGTCCCTGATCTACCTATAAATAATAGCTTGTGTACTTCATCTACGACTACTGGTAGACATAGATCAGAAGGCTCCTCTCGTAAAATATTTCATTATTTTGTGTTGTTGTTGCCGCTTCGGAAAAGGCTTGTTGCTGCTGCGATTTGGGAATTCATTTGATTTTCGTTACTTGAGCAACAATCTCGTATATTAAATCATTTATTTTGATTTTCGGTTATGTACGTTGCTATTTTACGTAAACTGTTGTGTTGTATATGACAATGTGTATAACAGAACGGCGACCCATACAGCGACGACCCTTGAAGGGCCGTCAGCCACACATGGAGAGGCCACACATTTCATATATATATAAAAGAGGAGACCGTTGGTGCAGGGACTCGAACCTGGTTCTCCATGGTTCATTAAAAGAACCCATCCATCACGAAATGCATCATTTCTGTTAACTTGATGCAATGTTTATTCATATTTATTTATGTTATAAATTGCATTATGCGGTAAGGACATTATGCTTACATGATGAAGTGTCTAATTCTTTATTTTATACTTGAAAGTACATTATGCTTTAAGCTTATGTAATGTAGTTTTATTCCTATTATTTTATGTTGTAAGGTATTAAATTAATACAATACATTAACTTAGGAATAAATCTTGTAATTTATATTATTTAAATATAAATTAATTAATGCCTAGACAAAAGAATAATCAATCAAACCATATATGTTTATGAATTTTATGGTACTATCCATTTTTCAATGTCTAGGAAAGTTCTGTCTAGGAAAGTTTTGGTATTTAAGCGTGTCCATTGAGACCCACCTCACTTTCCTAGGAACTTACCTGGTTGTAATTTAGAAAAATACTGTTTAATTCATACCGGTTTGTTTGATTACTAAAGTATGTTATCTAGGCATTGACGTAATTATTAGATGTTAATGAAGTAGTAATTATCATTAATAATTTTAGAAATGCCACAGCGTGTGATTTTATAAATGATAATTACATCAAGAAAATAATTGTATGTGAACTTCATAAGGAAAATTAACATCAGGTTGTAATTAATTCATAAATTTAATTGCTAATCCCTACAGGGATGTTTTTATTTTTATGAATTAATTAGAATAAGGTAGTAAATTTAATATTTAAGAAATAAAATTTATCTTAGGCCCACAGGTACGGAAAATTTTATTTATTAAAAATTAAATTTATTAGACTTATTAATAAGTAGTAAATTTCATGCTTGATGCAACCTTTGCCCACAGGTAGGTTGAAATTTATTATTAAATTAACATTGGTTAATTTAAATAAAGTTATTTCATAGCAATATAGTAATTTTAGTTTCCTTGATAATTGCAGTTATTCCTTCCGCTTTGATTGAAATAGTTCTGATGCTAAATGGTAATAACTTTTCTGAGTGGAAAGAAAATTTGCTTTTTACATTGGGGTGCATGGAACTTGACTTGTCGCTCCGTGAGGACGAACCACCCGCCCTAACGGAATCCAGTACGACATTAGAGATTGCTAAACATGAACGGTGGGAGCGATCTAATCGCTTAAGTCTCATGTTTATGAAATCTCACGTCATTAAAGGCATTCGGGGTTCAATCCCAGAATGCACCAAGGCTAAGGATTTTATCAAAGCTGTTGAGGAACAATTTGTCAGTTCTGATAAAGCCTTAGCCAGCACTCTAATGAAAAGGCTATCAAGCAAAACCTTTGACAGTTCCAGAAGTGTGCGAGAGCACATCATGGAAATGAGGGACATGTCTGCTCAACTGAAGTCCCTAGAGGTTGATATTTCCGAGTCATTCTTGGTGCATTTCATACTGAACTCTCTCCCATCTGAATATAGTCCTTTCAAAATTTCTTACAACACACATAAGGACAAATGGTCTGTATATGAACTTCTGACCATGTGTGTTCAAGAAGAGGAGAGGTTAAAGCATGAGAAGCCTTTAAGTGTTCATATGGCTACTCATGATAAGGGAAATGCCAAGAGAGGCAATCATGCTCACAAACTCAAGAAGAACAACAAGTTGTTAATAAAAAAAAATGACAAGAAGGATGCTTGTTTCTTCTGCAAGAAAAGTGGGCATATGAAGAAAGATTGCCAGAAATACAAAAATTGGCTCGAAAAGAAAGGTAATATCATATCTCTAGTTTGTCATGAATCTTTTTTTGTTGAGGCTCCTAGTAATACATGGTGGACCTATAAGGTAGAAGTAGAGAAACAAAAGGACAGGAAAATCAAGATCGTAAGATCTGATAGAGGAGGAGAGTACTATGGTAGGTACACAGAAAAGGGACAAATGACAGGTCTATTTGCAAAATTCCTTGAAGAGGAAGGCATTGTTGCTCAATACACAATGCCTGGCACACCACAACAAAATGGTGTGGCAGAAAGAAGGAATCACACATTAATGGACATGGTAAGGAGCATGATTAGTAATTTTAAGTTGCCTTTATCTTTATGGAGTGAAGCCTTAAAAATTGTCGTGTATTTATTAAACCGGGTCCCATCCAAGGTTGTTCCTAAGACACCTTTTGAATTGTGGAATGGATGGAAACCAAGTTTAAATCACTTACACATATGGGGTTGTCTTGCTGAAGTGAGGATTTATAATCCAAACATGAAGAAATTAGACCCAAGGACAACCAACGGTTATTTTATTGGCTATGCAGTAAACTTCAAAGGATTTAGGTTTTATTGTCCTTCTAATAGTACTAGAATTGTTGAGTCTATAAATGCAAAAATTTTAGAGGATGTTGAACCTAGTGGAGGTGTTTGTCCTCAAATGATTGAATTTGAGGAAACACAAGAGTTGACCGAAACTCCTTTACCTCAAGGACGTTTGATTGTACTCAAGGAAATTCAAAATGATTACCTTGAGCCACAATCAATTACAGAACAATCAACTCATGAGGAACAAGTTCAGATTGAACCTACTCAGACTCTGCCAAATATAGAGCAAGTAGAATTAAGAAGATCCTCTAGAATAATTAGACCTTCAATCTCTAGTGATTATATTGTATATTTCCAAGAGTTCGATTTTGATGTTGGGCCTAAAGATGATCCCAAAACGTTTTCACAAGCCATGAGTGGAGAAAACTCCACATTATGGATTAATGCCATGAAAGAAGAGATGGAATCCATGGCTAAAAATCAAGTCTGGGATCTCGTTGACTTACCAAAGGGAGCTGTAGCCATAGGCTGCAAATGGGTTTACAAAACCAAAACAGATGCTTCCGGTAATGTTGAACGATATAAAGCTAGACTTGTGGCCAAGGGTTTCACTCAAAAGGAAGGCATTGATTATCATGAAACCTTCTCTCCAGTATCTAAGAAGGATTCATTTAGGATAATCATGGCATTAGTAGCTCATTTTGATTTAGAGCTACATCAAATGGATGTGAAAACAACCTTTCTAAACGGGGATCTTGAAGAGGAGGTTTACATGAAACAACCTGAAGGTTTTGATGATAACAGTCAGAAAACTTGCAAACTAAAGAAAACTATTTACGGACTAAAACAAGCCTCCCGTCAATGGTATATCAAATTTCACAAGGTCATTACCTCATATGGTTTTATTGAGAACCTTGTTGATCAATGTATATACCTTAAGGTCAGTGGGAGTAAAGTTATTTTTCTAGTCCTGTATGTAGATGATATTTTGCTTGCAAGTAATGATTTAGGTTTGCTACACGAAACCAAAGGTTTCCTCTCTCAAAACTTTGAAATGAAGGATTTGGGTGAAGCCTCTTATGTCATAGGCATAGAGATTCACAGAGACAGAAAACAAAGAATATTGAAACTATCTCAAAAGGCCTACATTGAAAAGGTTTTAGAGAGATTCAAACTGAAAAACTATAACGGTTCTGTAGCACCTATCATTAAAGGGGATAGATTCAGTAATGATCAATGTCCTCGAAATGCATTGGAAAAGGAACAAATGAAGGATATCCCATATTCATCTGCAATTGGCAGCCTATTGTATGCACAGGTTTGCACTAGACTTGATATAGCAATGGCAGTTGGAATGTTGGGTCGATATCAAAGCAACCCAGGATTGGAACATTGGAAAGCTGCAAAGAAAGTTATGCGATATTTGCAAGGAACCAAACATTACAGTTTGACATACAAACACACTGACCATATGGAGGTGGTTGGATATTCGGATTCTGACTTTGCAGGATGTGTAGATAGCAGAAAGTCTACTTCAAGATATATCTTTCTTCTTGTTGGAGGGGCTATATCTTGGAGAAGCAGCAAGCAGACTATAGTTGCTACATCTACAATGGAGGCAGAATTTATTGCGTGCTATGAAGCTACTACATAAGCACTTTGGTTGAAAATTTTTGTTGGTGGTCTCAAAATTGTCGATTCTATAGAGAGACCAATCAAGATCTTCTGCGATAATCGTGCTGCCATATTCTTCTCAAAGAATAATAAAAGTGGGAGAATAAGTAAACATATCGACATTAAGTACCTTCGTGTGAGAGATAATATCAAAAGGCACGAAGTGTTTATTAAGCATATAAGTACTGAATTGATGATTGTGGATCCCATGACTAAAGGTTTATCGGTAAAGTTATTTAAAAGTCATGTGGAGCATATGGGATTGATTGATTCATTTTGTACTTAGTCTTAATTTTGTATATATACATCAAGTTATTGTAATAAAGTTTGTGCACATTTATTACTTTATCCATGAGGATAAAAATGAAGTTTGGACCCGAATAACTTATAAGAAGTTTATTCATAAAGTTTAAATGCCCATATAGTACTTATCTAAGGGATATTTTATATGTAATACATGGAAGGGATGACTTATTATATAATGGTCTTACCGCCATGATTCATGTGTAGAATTCCTTTAATGAGTGGGAGGATTCCATGATCATGTTAAAAGAACAGAACATAATAAGGAGTTTATGTGTCATAAGGGCCAAGTGGGAGAATGTTAAAAATTTCCATTTAGTGTCCCTCATGACACACCCATGACCATGAAGATAGGTCATGGGGTTTGATCATGGGGATCAATTGATTGATCATGGAGATTGATTAATTGATCATGACTAATTATCTTTGTTGTAACCCAATTTTGGGTCATGCCCCAAAACTATGAGAAAATAACAAAATAAAATAAAATAAAATGGGGGATGGTGTCAATAGAAAAAATCAAGTTAATTTTCGTTAAAATTTTGAACGTTTTTGAAAAATCGATTGTACCCTTTTTTGTGCCCAGAAATGAAAAACACGCGGATCCAGAGCTAAAGTAATTTATTATGAGATAAACCCGCGTATAAAATAAGTCATAAAATATAATTATATTTTTTATGGACCGATTTGATACAGCCATTGGTTAATATAAAAGCGTAATTATATTAAGGAATTAATTTAGGTGCAGTTGAAGGGTTTAATTAAGCTTGACGACTTAATTATACTTTAAATTGATCAAATTAATTTTATTAAAGGACTTAGTCAATAAGAAATCAAATGCTTAAATTTAATTCGGGCTCAATTGAGGATATTTGAATTTTCGGAAACCAATTTGAAATTTTTCTAAGACAATTAGGTGAAATCGGGGACCAAATTGAATAAATTAAGAGTTTTGTGGTTGAGTGGAGAACTATATTGCACAGATAAAAATAAGGACCAAAGTAAAAAAGTGCGCAAAATTTAAAGTTAACTTTGAATTTTTCACAAGGATATAATTGCACACGATCATAAATTTAAGTTCAATTAAGGATGCAATTGGAGGAGTAACAAATGGAGGGACCAAACTGTATTTTATACCCAAAAACAACAAAGCTTGAGCCACCCGAAAAAACCCCACTTTGAAGACAAAACTCTCCACCATCCACATGGGATTTTGAAATTAAAAGACAAAGACATTGAGCTACCCACCCCATTTTTTTCATTGAGCCACCCGAAACTCATGTTCCGAAATACATTGAGCACCCCGTTTTTTGGTAACCTGACACTACTTAAGGGAAAAGGGGGAGAAGATTAAAGGGAGAGGAGTTTTTATTACAGGGGAGAAAAAGCTGAGAGGCAGAGAGGAGAGACGTGAAATTTGTTTGAAATTTTTAGTTTTCGGTTTCACCGATTCCTGGGGGCATTCGGTTTCGTTTTTTGGAGTCTTCTCCTTCATCTTCCTACGAGGTTTTCCTCTCTCTCCCTCCGAAGACCAGCTCGTCTGGTTCTCTCTCGGTTTCCCTCTCGGCACCAAAAAGGAAGGACATCAGCACCGGCCACCCCCTTCATCTCGCCTTCCACACGGCCCAGGCTCCCTCCTGATAATCACCATCATCTCGCCCTCTCAGCATCTGTTCTTCTCTCCCAAAGACAGCCACCACGACGTCTCTCTCGCTTAAAACCGGACTCCTGTTCTTCTTGCTCACCCTCGGCCAGCTAAGCACCGCCCACCAGCGACTGCCATCGTCCCTCTTTCCCATCATCGTGAGTAGTCTCGCAGCCCCAGAAACTCCTCCACCATCTCAAGCAAGGAGAGAGACAACAACAGAGGCGATACCGACAGCCCCTGCAACAAGCTCCGACGACTTGAAGTCCATTTTCCGGCGAGCACAGGTGGCCATTTCGAAAACCACCACGACTAGAAGAATCACCACAACATCCTCTACACACAGGTATCAACCATTTCCCTTTTCTTCATACTTGAAAAATCTGCATATAATTGTGCACTGTACATCGTCTTCGAAATCTGCAAAAACGCCTGATTCATCGTTGAGGGTAACTGATCGGAGTCGAGTCGGATCGGGCCACGACCTGATTCAGTGATTCGTCTAGGCCACGGCCCAGACGGCTAATAAAGGCTGGGCTGCAGCCCAGCCCGAGACTGGCTGGGCTGGCAACCCAGATTAGAAAGGGGTGGGCTGGCAGCCCAACCCACCCCGAATATAATATATATATAATAATATAATATAATAATATAATAATCTAAATAAGAATAAAAAAATATAAAAAATATAAAAAAAACATAAAAAATATTTTTACTTTTATACAAAAAAATCTTAAAAAATGTGTTATTTTTCTTGCATAAGGCCAATACACTAGCATATTTTAAAAATTATTTCTTTTGAAAATGATACATATTATCTTGGGTTTTGAAGAAAAAATGAATTTTAGCATGGATTTTGCTAAAGGAAAAATCATTTCTTGCATTTTGAGATTTTACAACATGTTTGTAAAATCCAAAGGGTATTGGCCAATATTCAAAAAAATATAAAAAAACTTTTCGGTGATTCACATTATTGTTTTCGGAGTTTGGATAAATTCTATCCAAAATATTCGGCGTAAATAATATATCGGCAACATGTAAATATTTTTTTAAAATATTTTAGCAATCATAAGACAAACAAAAAAACACCAAGCAGCTTACCTTAGGTAGGGCGTACTAGGGGTGCTAAAACCTTCCCTTTACGCAACCAGTCCCTTACCCTAGAATCTCTGAAAGACCAGTCATAGGTTTCCTAGTAACCGTAATACTAGGTGGCGACTCCTTTTGTTACAAAAAATAAATAATCCCCCGTCATTTAATCTTCCCCGCTCATGGGGATCAGTTGCCACGAGCGCCGCTCCCAGCCATTTTTGGGGTGCGACAGAATGGCCACTCCACTGGGGACTTTGGACTAGGCTTGATAAGTTTGTTTGTTTATGATATGCTATTTATTTGTGTGTTTATTTATTCATTTATTCTTATGTTGCCATGAATTATTTATTTGTTTAAAAGCTTTAGCATGCATCTTTTCATCCTGTCATCATAATATGCCTCGTCATGCATCACTTTTATTTATTTTGAGAGCACACACTAACTTTAAGTTACGTGGGGGACTAGCAGCTTACCTATGACTTGAGTCAAGGTTTAAGTTTGTGTAAACCCCAACTCTTTGCTGAGAGCTTAGATGATAGTGATTGGTATACGTACCATCCCATTATCTGCTAAGACCCCATATTGCCTTCACGAAGGTGATCACTGGGACAGCAAGAGACCCTCTTTAGAGCCCAAATAGTAAGCCTACCCCATGTCTCACATAAAAGAACTAGAACCTATCGTTAGGGTGTATGGTCCGTAATACATTTCATATGACATAAACCTAAACAAGCATTTTCGCTTTACAGGTCTTGTGAACAAAATGGCCAGCACCACTAGACTTTCTATCATGGAATATGGGAAAATTTCTGAGTCCTCACAATTGACCGAAGGAGACTGTATTAAGAGTAGTGCTGAGGTTCTACCACCAATCAAGAACCTGAATTGCACCCTGAATGAAGTAAGCAAGCTAATGACTCATCTTCAGAATGTGGACAAAGAGGCCTTCTTTGGAAGGTATGGACGTTTAATGGAGATTGTAAGGGTAGAAGTTTTAAGCCCCTGTCATGAGCTTTAGTCCATTTTGGGATCAGTTATCGCCGATTTTCTTTTGGGAATATGGATCTATGTCCTACAATGGAGGAGTATGGGTTGCTGACTGAATTTCCAAATAACTTGTATAGAGTTTATTTTCCTTTGAGATGTGACAATATTGTAAATGAATTGTCAAAACTCCTCAGGATCTCTGGTTTGGAAAGGTTTTTTGAGAGAAATGTTGCGGGTTTGAAATGGAAGTTGCTAGAGTGTGAATTAGAAGGAAAATTCGGTTTAGCAAGAGAGAGACTGATTGCCTTGGGCATATTTGGCCTTGTGCTATTTCCAAGCCAAATAGGCATAATAAGTTTGGAAGCCGCTGCTGCTTATGTGGAATACAAGAATACTCGGATCAATCCGGTAGCCGCTATTCTAGCCGAGACTATCATCACACTTAATCATTGTCGAAAAGCCGGAAAAGGGGCAATGAGGTGTTGCACACAGCTGTTGTATATCTGGATGGTCAGCCATATTGAGACAAAAAGACCAATTTTCAATAATTTTTGGTGGTTTAGCCAAAAACCTTTGGAAATAGTGGTAAAAGACGAATGGGGAAATCTAGATAACCAAGGTTGGTTAGAAAAACTAGAAATCTTACCAAGGGTTGGTTTCAAATGGAAGGCTCCATGGATCAAGGCAATGGATGTTCTAATGAACTGTGGGCAACAATGTTGGGTTCCATTGGTAGGGATCACAGGTTATGTAAGTTATGCTCCAGCTCTTGTGGTAAGGCAACATGGGGGCAAGCAGTTCATTCCAAGGACAAAAGGGGTTGCTCAGTTTTTTGGTTTGTTTAAAGATTCTGTTGCGCAAGAAGTCATGAGAGCTATCAAGCAAGACTGGAAGCATCTGGTTTTGGTAGAAATAAAAGGTTTGGAAATCCAAGTACAAGCGAAGGGTATACAAAATGGAGAGATTCAGTTGTCTCAGACTCGACCAATGGAGAAGTGAAGTCGCCACAAGCTGAAGAGTCTGTTAAAAGGAAAAGGGTTGACAATGAAGAAGAATTGAAGAGACAAATTGAAAAACTTCAGATGGAATTGAACAAGACCAGAAGGGACAAGATGATGATGGAAGAAATGGTGTGGGAAGGTGATAGAAGGAGAGCATTTCTAGATGAACAACTACAATCTAGGGATGCGAGATTAGCCAAACTCGAGTTGAAGATAGTCGAGGAAGAAAATGCTAGATTGGGAATTGAAAAAGAATTAGCGGAGATGAATCAGAAATGGGTGCAAAGTTGCTCTGAGCTCAGCACATTGAAGACTGAACATAATGAATGCCAAGACAGTATAGAATATTACCAAGAAAAGTTCGCAGAGGTCCAGTGCGAGTTGATGGACAGAATTGAAAAGCATGAAGAATTGTATAAGAAGTATGTGATGTCGGAGAGTCGCTCGGCGGAGCTTATGAAGAATGAAGTTGGTGAAGCAGAGTTGGTGATTAAAGAAGACGAGATAAGAACTCTGAAGATGAAACTCGACAAAGAGAGGGTAAAGATAAAGCATCAAGCCGAAAAATTAGCATTGATAGAAAAGCACAAGGACCAGATTGATGCCAATAATACTTCCTTGAACACAACCAACTTGTTGCTTACTGAAAAACTGTCCAAGATGGACAAACAAATGGATGAAGCTGCGGCACACGCTCGGGTCATCAGGAACAATGCTAGAAATGTAGGGAGAGACATCATCCGTTATCGGCGAAATCTAGCTGAAACCGATGCTTTCTTGGAGTCAATTGAGAACCGTGGATTCGCTTTCCTACCTTTGGGAGAAGATGAAAGATTTTAATTTGCTTGTCCTTTTTGTGTTTTTCAAAACAATGTATCAAGCTTATCCATTCAATGAGAAGGGTGTTACTTGTCTCTGTTGCAAATTCTGTCTTTTGGTGAATATAACTTAAGTAAATAACTCGCAATGCAGTACTCCTAACGTCAACGTGATGAGAAATCCCTGTCTATGAAGTGTTTGGCCATTAATTGTTCGCAAGAGAAACCCATTGCATTTCATATACATTCATATAAGCATTTGCATCTTACTACATACATCTTCCATTCGCTTATGCATTCATCTACACACAGCTCAACCATGAAACATAGGTCCCCCTGCAAAGATCCACAACACCCGGCTAAGAAGAAGAATGGAAAACGAAGGAAGGATCGAGCCAGAATCTCCGTACCAGAAGGACCTCGAAGCTGTCCGCAACGATGTGGCGCGTTTAACCAGCATGCTCGAAAGGGTATTAAAAACAAGAGATGGAGAGGGAACGTCAGCTCAGACGGAGGAAGCACCACCGGCGATCCAATGCCCTGAGGCACCCCATATTCTTCTAGGGTCGAGATCACCGAAGAAACAACCCGAACCCACTCGGCCCATTCCCATCCCTATTACATTGGACTTAACGGACGAGGAACCGCAAGATTCCAGATTGTTCAGCCATGCGGGATATGACAAGTGGTCCGCATTGGAGGAAAGATTAAGAGCGATTGAAGGAATGACCTATCCAGACCCAATCGAGGCAGGTGAGCGTGTTTGGTGCCAAACATTGTGATACCACGGAAGTTCGAGTGCGGAATTCATCAAGTATAGTGGGATAGAATGCCCCAAAACCCATCTTCGTTCTTACTATAACAAGATGGCGGAGGTAATACATGATGATAAATTGTTAATCTACTTTTTCTAGGACAGCCTGACAGGGTCAGCCCTTAGCTGGTACATGAGGTTGGACAACATCAGGATTCGAAAGTGGGCTGATTTGGCAGACACTTTTTTGAAGCAGTATAAGTTTAACCCTGAGATTGCTCCTGATAGGACCAGCTTGATGACAATGGAGAAAGGAGCTCAAGAGTCTGTAAGGACTTATGCTCAAAGATGGAGGGACCAAGCTGTCAATGTGTAACCTCCATTAATAGAGTCTGAAATGGTGACCCTGTTTGCAAACACGTTCAAAGCTCCATACTATGAACACCTGATGGGAAGCTCAGCTCAACACTTTTTTGATGCGGTACGGATAGCTGAAAGGATTGAGCAGGGAATCCGGAATGGAAGAATTGTGGAACCCGTAGAGAAGAGGGGTTTCATCGGGAAGAGAAAAAAAGTTGAGGTGAGCAATGTGGAAGAAAGGTACAAGGGGAAAGAAAAGAATTACAAGAGCTACCAAACACCTACCCCCCAAACCACCAACATCAACTTCTCCAAGCCCACCACTCCAAACCAACCTTTTTACCCAAGATTCCCATAAATAGCCCAAATAACTACCAAAGAAGAGACTATCCACAAACCGAAGAACTACCACCTTTCCCATGACCCTAAAAGAGTTATATGCCCAATTACTAAACATTGGACATATTGCTCCCTACCACTACCCCTCTGAAGCCAACTTTCCTGCTCGACACAACCCTAATCTGACTTGCGAATACCATGCTGGTAATGCGGGTCATAGTATCGAGACTTGTGCAGCCTTTAAGAGAAAGGTATTGCAATTGATCAAGATCGGATGGATCACCATTGAGGATCCACCCAACGTGAGTTTGAACCCTTTGCCTAAACATGCTGCGGGAAGTAGTGGGGTGAATGCAATAGAAACTGATAACAAAGTAAGGGCTCTCCAGGTGACCATGGCCAGATTATACGACATGTTGGTGCAATCTGGACATTTGATGGGATCAGTTAATCATGACATTGGCGGAAATGACTTTTGCCCATTCCACGGACAAAGAGGGCATCACATTGACGAATGTATTGAGTTCCGTCAAAAGGTCACCAGGATGTTGACTCTAGGGGAGTTAAGGATTGAGGATGGGGAAAACCTTGAGGTGATAGCAGGGATAGAGAAGTGTAGGGTCCAATCAACACCTAACGGACTCTCGAGATTGGTGCTGTATAAACCCTCATGTGCAAAGGAGGTGAACTACAAAGCAATGCCGGGAAACTATGCTGCTACCCCAAACGTCGAATTTCCTTTTGGCCAAACCGAGATAGGTGGTTTGACCCGGAGCGGTCGTTGTTTCACGCCCACGGAGTTGGAAAAACAAAGGAAAATCAAGGGTAAAGAGGTAGTGGATCTGGAAAACGAGTTAGAGGTAAATAAACCGGTGACGGAGGAAGAGACGATTGAGTTCCTGAAATTGATGAAGCATAGTGAGTACTGTGTGGTGGATCAGTTAAAGAAAACCCCTGCCAAAATCTCCATCATGTCATTGATACTAAGTTCTGAGCCTCATCGAAATGCCTTGCAAAAGGTTTTGAACGAGGCCTATGTGCCCCAGAATATTGAGCAAACGACTATGGAGCACCTGGTAGGGAGGATCCACGCATCAAACTATTTGTATTTCACTGAAGATGAACTCGGAACCGAAGGAACTGGCCATAATAAGCCTTTGTATATCACGGTCAGATGCAAGGATTGTCTCATCGGTAAAGTTCTCATCGATAATGGTTCCGCCCTAAATGTATTGCCAAGACACATGCTGGAGGAGATGCCAGTAGATCCTTCTCATATGCATCCAAGTGGGATTACGGCGAGAGCATATGATGGTGCGCCGAGGCAAGTGTTGGGGGCAATCGAAGTTGAGCTAGCCGTAGATCCCCAAACTTTCTTGGTAACCCTTCAGGTGATGGACATCCACCCTTCTTATAGCATGTTGTTGGGAAGACCATGGATACATGTTGCCGGAGCTGTTACTTCTTCACTGCATCAACGTTTGAAGTACATTGCCAATGGTGTCCTTGTCACTGTCAAGGCTAAAGAAGCCATATCCGTGATGAAAAATGTAGTGGTCCCATTTATTGAAGCTGAAGATTGTACGGATGGAAACCTGCATGCATTTGAGGTTGTTAATACCGAGTGGGTGCCGGAGAATACCGTAATAAGGAAACCCAGGATCTCAGGGGCCACTAAAATGGCCGCTAAAAGCCTCTTAAAGAACAAGGTTCTGGTCCGATTTGGAGCAGCAAAGAAGAAACTCGAATGGGTTGGGGTAACAAGGCTGAAGGCTGCAGAACAAAGATTCAGGCTGGGGTATAAACCTAAAAAAGAAGATTACCAACGGGCTGCCTTGGCAAGAAGAGAGAAAAGAATGGCGAGGATCGAGGGAAGGAAGCCTGCAGAAGAGAGTGTAGTCATTCCTCCGATCAGATTCTCATTTCCAAAGGCAGCATATGTCATACAACTTTGATCCGAGGACACGGAGCTTTCTTGAAGATGGCATCTATGAGCATAAATACTTGTGGAAAAGGAGGAAGTTCAGAGCATTGTTAAGAAGATTCGATCGAGGAAAAGGGATGAAGAGCTACCACAACCGATCATCTATACCGTAGAGGAAGTCACCGCCTGGACATGCGTTCGGAAGTTAGCCAAGGAGAGAAGTTCCGAGTGGGAAACCAGAAGCTCCATTGGTTTTAGAATGTAATGAACAATGTTTTCTACATTTGTTTTGGTTTGTTTTGTTTTAAGGCCTAACTAGGCCAATCGGATTTTATCTTTGTTTGTTGTGAACTGCATTTTTATGAAGATCATGCATTTTTTCATCTCTTTTCTTATTTTTATTTTGTGCATTTACACTCATTTTCCGCTTTGAGGAACCCTGAAGCGGAACCTCCACAACACCACTTGCACTTTGCACTGAGAATGAATGGCCGAATTATAAAGAGCACATAATAGCTGTAGAAGAGGAAGATGGTGATGAAAATAGCATTAAAGAATTCACAAAATTATTAGAGCAACACGAACAAGTTTGGAAACCCGCTAAAGAGGAACTTGAAACCATAAATGTGGGTAGTGAAGAAAGCCAAAGAGAACTCAAGGTAGGAACTTTGATCACGCAAAGGAAAGAGAAGACTTGATCGCCTTTGCTCGAGATTATACTGAGATGTTTTGCTTGGTCTTATGAGGATATGCCCGGGCTAGATACAAATATTGTAGTCCATAGGTTACCATTGGAGGAGGGATGCAGACCGATTAAGCAAAAGCTAAGAAGAACGCACCCAGAAGTTTTGATCAAAGTAAAGGCGGAGATTGAAAAGCAATGGAGTGCGGGTTTCTTAGAGGTGGTCAAATACCCACAATGGGTGTCCAACATAGTAGTGGTACCCAAAAAAGAGGGCAAGATTCGAGTCTGTGTGGACTTTAGGGATTTAAATCGGGCTAGCCCTAAAGATAATTTTCCTTTACCACATATAGACATGTTAGTTGATAATGCAGCTCGTAGCTCCGTGTATTCCTTTATGGATGGTTTCTCAGGTTATAATCAGATAAAAATGGCACCGGAAGATAAGGAGAAGACAACATTTGTTACACCATGGGGAACTTTCTGCTATAAAGTTATGTCATTTGGGTTAAAGAATGCTGGCGCCACTTATCAAAGGGCTATGGTGACTTTATTTCACGACATGATGCACAAGGAGATTGAAGTATACGTGGATGACATGATCGCTAAATCGGGAAAAGGAGAGAATCATGTCCAAATATTGAAGAAATTATTTGACAGGTTGAGGAAATATAAATTGAGGCTTAACCCTGCAAAGTGTTCATTTGGGGTGAAGTCTGGGAAGTTGCTAGGATTTGTGGTGAGTGACAAAGGAATAGAAGTAGATCCGGAAAAAGTAAAGGCTATCCAGGAAATGCCCGCTCCGAAGACTGAGAAGGAAGTAAGGGGATTTTTGGGAAGGTTAAATTACATTGCTCGATTCATATCCCAATTAACCACAACCTGCGATCCTATTTTCCGTTTGTTAAGAAAGAAGAATCCTGGCATTTGGAACGCAGAATGTGAAGAAGCTTTTGAGAAAATCAAGCAGTACTTGCTGAAACCTCCTCTATTGGTTCCCCCTGTACCAAAAAGGCCATTGATTTTATACTTAACGATGGATCAAACAATGATGGGATGTGTGCTTGGGCAACAGGATGAATCAGGAAGGAAGGAAAAGGCCATCTATTATTTAAGCAAGAAATTCATGGAGTGTGAGTCTAGGTATACTATGATTGAGAAGTTATGTTGTGCATTAGCATGGGCTGCAAAAAGGTTGTGATAGTATATGTTGTATCATACCACGTGGTTAATTTCCAAATTGGACCCGTTGAAGTACATCTGTGAAAAGCCCTATTTATCCAGCCGAATCGCTAGGTGGCAAGTTCTGCTATCCGAGTATGATATAGTGTACATGACAAGGAAAGCGATAAAAGGGAGTGTCATCGCTGATCACTTGGCAGACCATGCTATGGAGGATTATGAGCCGTTAGACTTTGATTTCCCTGATGAGGATGTGTTTTCAGTAGAGGAAGGAAAACCCGGATGGTGGACTATGTACTTTGATGGTGCTGTGAACATATGTGGTAATGGAGCGGGGGCAGTGATAATATCGCCTGACAAGAAACAATACCCAGTGTCAACGAAACTGCAATTCGGGTGCACTAATAACACAGCCGAGTATGAGGCTTGTATTCTTGGTTTAGAGACTGCATTGGAGTTGGGCGTAAAAAAGATAGACGTATATGGAGATTCAATGCTAATTATTTGTCAGGTAAAAGGGGAATGGCAAACCAAAGAAGAAAAGCTAATACCCTACCAAGAGTACTTATCTAAACTTGCTAAAGAGTTTGAGGAAATAGAGTTCACCCATCTAGGAAGGGAAGGAAATCAGTTTGCAGATGCCTTGGCTACACTAGCTTCTATGGCTAGAATAGACTTTGGGCAAAGCTTACAGCCGATACACATCGACATCAGAAATAACCCGTCTCATTGTTGCTCAGTTGAAGGAGAAATAGATGGAAACCCTTGGTACTACGATATCAAGAACTTCATCCAAAATCAGACTTATCCCATGGGGGCATCCAACATCGAAAAGAAGACCTTGAGAAGGCTGGCAATGGATTTTTACCTTGATGGAGAAGTTTTATATAAGAGGTCATCTGATGGGACTTTGCTAAGATGCCTCGATGGGGTTGAAGCTAGAAACGCATTGCGAGAAGTGCATGAAGGGATTTGCTCGACCCATGCCAGTGGACATATGATGGCAAGGAAAATACAAAGAGCTGGTTACTTTTGGATGACATTAGAGAAGGATTGCATTGACTACGTCCGAAAATGTCACAAGTGTCAGATCTATGGGGACAAAATGAATGCCCCTCCGATACCTCTATTTAATTTGTTATCTCCATGGCCTTTTGCGATGTGGGGGATCGATGTGATTGGACCTATCAACCCAAAAGCCAGCAATGGTCACAGGTTCATTCTCGTGGCAATTGACTATTTCACAAAATGGGTAGAGGCCGGGTCATTTGCTCATGTAACACAAAAGGTGGTAAAGAAGTTCATTGAGAGGGATCTGATATGTCGGTATGGGCCACCAGAAAAGATTATAACCGATAATGCCCAAAACTTCAATGGGAAGTTGATAACAGAACTTTGTGCTAAATGGAAGATCAAACATTCAAATTCTTCTCCTTATAGGCCCAAGATGAATGGTGTTGTAGAAGCTGCCAACAAGAACGTCAAGAAGATTGTTCAGAAGATGGTAGTCACCTATAAGGATTGGCATGAAATGTTGCCATTTGCTCTTCATGCATACCGTACTGCAGTTCGGACCTCAACAGGAGTCACTCCATACATGTTGGTATATGGGATGGAGGCGGTAATGCCTTTAGAGGTAGAAATCCCATCACTAAGAGTCTTGATAGACTCCGAACTAGATGAAGCAGAATGGGCAAAGGTCAGATATGAGCAATTGAATTTGATCAGTGAAAAGAGGTTAGCCGCAATCTGTCATCATCAATTATACCAAAGAAGGATGGCCAAAGCATATGATAAGAAAGTCCGACCTCGAAAATTCCAAGAAGGCGACTTGGTGTTAAAGAAGATATTGTTTGTACCAGGGCAAGATCAGAGTAAATGGGCCCCAAACTATGAAGGCCCATATGTGGTGAAGAAGTCATTCTCAGGGGGAGCTTTGCTATTATCTAGCATGGATGGAGAAGATCTAGCTAGGCCTGTGAATTCCGACTCTGTAAAGAAATATTATGCCTAATGTTGTAACCTTCCCCAATAGATGAAATTCGGCCAGGAATTCTTGCAAGAAATCTTTTCCAAAGCTCATGATCTTATAATATTTATTTACGTTCTATCATTTTATCTTTGATCTATTTTGTGCACCACGCTGGGGGCAAAATTAAAAAATAGCGATTTGTTTTAAAAGTGTCAATTTGCAAATAAAAACCATTGTTTGAAATTCTTTCAAGTATATATCGTTTTGAGTTTTTAGACATGAATAAAAAATAGAAAAACTACAATGGAGCTATAAGGGGTCCCATGTGGAACAAAAGAGTCCCGCCGCCAAGCATAAAGATAGGGCATCCTATGAAGGAAGTCCACCATGAAGAGAGGGGGGACCTATGTTTCAGAAGAGGTAACAAGACATGCATATTATTGTCATAACACTAATTTGACAGGAAAGGTGTGGCGAAAGTTGATGCAATTTCGCATCAGGAAAGACATGAAGAAGCAAAATCTCGACAAACCGCGGTAGATGATTTGAGAAAGGGGTGTTGTTTCATTCCTCGAGCCGGGTCGGTCACCCATAAAAATGAGACCATGATATCCGGGTCGGTCACCCATAAAATGAGACCATGATATCCGGGTCGGTCACCCATAAAAATGAGACCATCATGTCCGGGTCGGTCACCCATAAAAATGAGACCATGATATGCGGGTCGGTCACCCATAAAAATGAGACCATGATATCCGGGTCGGTCACCCATAAAAATGAGACCATGATATGCGGGTCGGTCACCCATAAAAATGAAACCATCATATCCGGGTCGGTCACCCATAAAAATGAGACCATGATATCCGGGTCGGTCACCCATAAAAATGAGACCATGATAGCCGAGTCGGTCACCCATAAAAATGAGACCCCACTAACCAGTGTCGGTCACCCAGAAAATGAGACCTCACTAACTCGGGTCGGTCACCCAGAAAAATGAGACCTCACTAACTCGGGTCGGTCACCCAGAAAAATGAGACCTTTCTAACTAGGGTCGGTCACCCGGAAAAATGAGACCTCTTTCCTTTCTAACTTGGGGCGGTCACCCGTCATAATAAGACCCGGGTAAGTCATGCGTTGCAATGAGACAAACTCCATGTTTTTCTTTACAACACTTACTAAGCTAAAGTCTTTTACAAAGACTTTAGTCGTAAGCATTGTAAAGAAGGGGGCAACTGTTGTAACCCAATTTTGGGTCATGCCCCAAAACTATCAGAAAATAACAAAAATAAAATAAAATAAAATGGGAGATGGTGTCGATAGAAAAAATCAAGTTAATTTTCGTTAAAATTTTGAACGTTTTTGAAAAATCGATTGTACCCTTTTTTGTGCCCAGAAATGAAAAAAAACGTGGATCCAGAGCTAAAGTAATTTATTATGAGATAAACCCGCGTATAAAATAAGTCATAAAATATAATTATATTTTTATGGACTGATTTGATACAGCCATTGGTTAATATAAAAGCGTAATTATATTAAGGAATTAATTTAGGTGCAGTTGAAGGGTTTAATTAAGCTTGACGACTTAATTATACTTTAAATTGATCAAATTAATTTTATTAAAGGACTTAGTCAATAAGAAATCAAATGCTTAAATTTAATTCGGGCTCAATTGAGGATATTTGAATTTTCGGAAACCAATTTGAAATTTTTCTAAGACAATTAGGTGAAATCGGGGACCAAATTGAATAAATTAAGAGTTTTGTGGTTGAGTGGAGAACTATATTGCACAGATAAAAATAAGGACCAAAGTAAAAAAGTGCGCAAAATTTAAAGTTAACTTTGAATTTTTCACAAGGATATAATTGCACACGATCATAAATTTAAGTTCAATTAAGGATGCAATTGGAGGAGTAACAAATGGAGGGACCAAACTGTATTTTATACCCAAAAACAACAAAGCTTGAGCCACCCGAAAAAACCCCACTTTGAAGACAAAACTCTCCACCATCCACATGGGATTTTGAAATTAAAAGACAAAGACATTGAGCTACCCACCCTTTTTTTTATTGAGCCACCCGAAACTCATGTTCCGAAATACATTGAGCACCCGTTTTTTTTGGTAACCTGTCACTACTTAAGGGAAAAGGGGGAGAAGATTAAAGGGAGAGGAGTTTTTATTACAGGGGAGAAAAAGCTGAGAGGCAGAGAGGAGAGACGTGAAATTTGTTTGAAATTTTTAGTTTTCGGTTTCACCGATTCCTAGGGGCATTCGGTTTCGTTTTTTGGAGTCTTCTCCTTCATCTTCCTACGAGGTTTTCCTCTCTCTCCCTCCGAAGACCAGCTCGTCTGGTTCTCTCTCGGTTTCCCTCTCGGCACCAAAAAGGAAGGACATCAGCACCGGCCACCCCCTCCATCTCGCCTTCCACACGGCCCAGGCTCCCTCCTGATAATCACCATCATCTCGCCCTCTCAGCATCTATTCTTCTCTCCCAAAGAAAGCCACCTCGACGTCTCTCTCGCTTAAAACCAGACCCCCTGTTCTTCTTGCTCACCCTCGGCCAGCTAAGCACCGCCCACCAGCGACTGCCATCGTCCCTCTTTCCCATCACCGTGAGTAGTCTCGCAGCCCCAGAAACTCCTCCACCATCTCAGGCAAGGAGAGAGACAACAACAGAGGCGATACCGACAGCCCCTGCAACAAGCTCCGACGACTTCAAGTCCATTTTCCGGCGAGCACAGGTGGCCATTTCGAAAACCACCACGACCAGAAGAATCACCACAACATCCTCTACACACAGGTATCAACCATTTCCCTTTTCTTCATACTTGAAAAATCTGTATATAATTGTGCACTGTACATCGTCTTCGAAATCTGCAAAAAAACGCCCGGTTACTGTTGAGGGTAACCGGGTCGGGGTCGGGTCGGGTCTGGGCCACGGCCCAGACCCGTGATTCGTCTGGGCCACGGCCCAGACGGCTAATAAAGGCTGGGCTGGCAACCCATATTAGAAAGGAGCCCACCCCACCCCGAATATAATATATATAATAATATAATAATATAATATAATAATAATATAATAATCTAAATAAGAATAAAAAAATAAAAAAAATATATATATAAAAAAAACATAAAAAATATTTTTACTTTTATACAAAAAAATCTTAAAAAATGTGTTATTTTTCTTGCATAAGGCCAATACACTAGCATATTTTAAAAATTGTTTCTTTTGAAAATGATACATATTATCTTGGGTTTTGAAGAAAAAATGAATTTTAGCATGGATTTTGCTAAAGGAAAAATCATTTCTTGCATTTTGAGATTTTACAACATGTTTGTAAAATCCAAAGGGTATTGGCCAATATTCAAAAAAATATAAAAAAACTTTTCGGTGATTCACATTATTGTTTTCGGAGTTTGGATAAATTCTATCCAAAATATTCGGCGTAAATAATATATCGGCAACATGTAAATATTTTTTTAAAATATTTTAGCAATCATAAGACAAACAAAAACACCAAGCAGCTTACCTTAGGTAGGGCGTACTAGGGGTGCTAAAACCTTCCCTTTACGCAACCAGTCCCTTACCCTAGAATCTCTGAAAGACCAGTCATAGGTTTCCTAGTAACCGTAATACTAGGTGACGACTCCTTTTGTTACAAAAAACAAATAATCCCCCGTCATTTAATCTTCCCCGCTCATGGGGACCAGTTGCCACGAGCGCCGCTCCCAGCCATTTTTGGGGTACGACAATCTTCATGATGGAAGGAGAAAATTGGAAAATAAATTAGTGAGTGGGGTCCCTGATCTACCTATAAATAATAGCTTGTGTACTCCATCTACGGCTACTGGTAGGCATAGATCAGAAGGCTCCTCTCGTAAAATATTTTATTATTTTGTGTTGTTGTTGCCGCTTCGGAAAAGGCTTGTTGCTGTTGCGATTTAGGAATTCATTTGATTTTCGTTACTTGAGCAACAATGGCTGGAGGTATTTATAATCTAAATTTTCGTTGTTATACGTATTTAGCATTTGATTATTTAAAGTATTTCTTACATTATCTTCTTATACTATAACAGTTGTTGCAGCCCATGCCTGTGCAATATTTTCCCCCCACAGATCTATGGTTCACTTTGGTATATTAAGAATGTTTGAACAGTCAATAGATACTTAGCAGAAGGTTAACAACAGTTCAATTCTCTGCCTTTCCAGATTTCAAAGTAATTAATATCCTGATAAAGATGTGAGATCTTGGAGCAGGTTCTACGAAACTTAGGAAGGAAAGTGCTGACGGTGGTGGTTGATGATCTGCTAGTGCTAGGGAAACGCTGCCGAGGGAGAAGCCAGACAAGGTTGTTGCAACATGGAGAGAGAGAGAGAGAGAGAGAGATGACTCTGCAAGGGGGGAGAGGGTTATCGACCTACGGTGGGGTTCATGCCGTGCCGGTGAAGAGGAAAGTGGAGGTTGCTAATGTATATGTTTTTTCTGCAATTTTCAACTGTGTATGTTGTCCCTCTTTGTTCTCTTCATTTTTTTCTGGAATTTTTCCCTGGTCTGTGTGCATGTGTTTTTTCCTATATTGACACCTAGTTTTTAAGTATTATTTCATGCCCCTCTCCCTTGTCATGAATTTTCTCTCCTACTCAATGTGAAGGGTTGCAGGTATGGGAGTAGTGCCAAGAATGGGGTGTTGTGGTGGTAGGTTGCAGGGCATGGCTGTCGTAATGCTCGGCATACATCTTTTTTTAATTAAAAATTTGAAATAATATTAAAAATGGGTTGTGATAAAAAGGAGTCTGGGTGAGGGAACTTGTTATACAAGGGGAAGACGCATTACCCTCGTACACCCTACCTAAGAAAAATTACATTTTTGTTTGATTGTTTTTTCTAAGTCAGTTTTTTATTCGTTGGTTTTATCTAAGGTTCGGAGTAGATCTATCTTCGTGTGATAGATAGCTAAATCAAAATAATTGTTAATTGTTTTTTATATTTTAGCCAAATTCAAACGAATAATCATAAATTGGTTACGATATCCAATTTTCATTTCAAAACATGAGAAATATGTTATATTTTCTTATAAAAAAAAATGTTTGGAAAAACTTTGGAATTTGGTTGTATGCACGAAAACAATATATTTTTTGTTTATTTTTTTTAATGTGATTTTTTATATTTTCAAAAAAATAGGTCATGGTCGACCTAAGTAAATGAGGTGGCCTAGTCAAGGTGGGTCAAAAGACCCAACTCTGTTGGACTTGGGTTAGACTAAGAAGAGGTCCAGCCCAACGCCAAAGCAGAGAAGAACAAGAAAAAATAAAGAACAAAGCAACATTGTTCACGTGTTACGTGAACAGTAACAAGGAGGTTGATCGACGATGACAAGAGGCTTACCTGCCACTACCACCGGGTATAGGAGGCCGAGGTGGTTCTCCTTGTGGTTGTGGTATCGAAAATGGTGGCCGGTGGTGACAGAGAGGAGCGCTGGAAGGTTGTTGTCGGTGAAGCTGTCATTGCTAGTGCTGCGTTGTCGAAGCTAGATAAGAAGAGTTGGGTTGTTGCAAGTGATATCGACGCTGAGGAAGGGTTGACGGTGGTGGTTGATGACTTGTCAGCGCTGGGGAACACTGCCGAGGGAGGAGCCGGACTGGGTTGTTGCAGCATGGAGAAAGAGAGAGAGCGGGGGGTTGTCAGCCTACAGTGGGGGTCATGTCGTGCCAGGGAAGAGGAAAGTGGAGGTTATTGATGTATATGTTTTTTCTGCAATTTTCAACTGTGTCTGTCGTCCCCCTTTGTTCTCTTCATTTTTTCTGCAATTTTTCCCTAGTCTGTGTGCATGTGTTTTTTCCTATATTGACACCTAATTTTTAAGTATTATTTCATGCCCCTCTCCCTTGTCATGAATTTTCTCTCCTTTCATAGACTCAATGTGAAGGGTTGCAGGTATGGGAGTGGTGCCAGGAATGGGGTGTTGTGGTGGTAGGTTGTAGGGCATAATTGCTGGTAATGCCTTGGCGGACATTTTTTTTAATTAAAAATTTGAAATAACATTAAAAATGTGTTATGACAAAAAGGAGTTTTTTGATGGGGAAAACCGGGAAGAATGATGTTTTTTCTTTAATTTTGGCTTCTGATTTCACCCAAAAAAGTTACATCTCAATTTAACCCAAATTAGGTTTGGAAACTTAATTTCTCACCAATTAAGCCCTTAATAAAATTAATTTGATCCATTTAAAGTATAATTAAATCCTTGCACTAATTAAATCCTTCAATTGAGCTCTAAATTAATCCCTAATCATAATTACACTTTAAATTGACAGACGATTAAATCAAATTGTCCCATAAAACTATAATTATGCCTTTCAACTTAAGTTTTATGCAGATTTATCCAATAATAAATTATTTTAGCCTTGAATTTTTATTTCCCTTTATTTTTTGGCACAAAAGAGGTATGAGTGGGCTCTAAAAAACATTCCAATTTCCACTTTTATTTTTCTATTGACGCAAGCCCTTTTTATTTTATTTTTGTTTTATTTTGGGTAGATTTAGGGGAAACACCCTTTTATTTAATTAGATTATATATACTTTTCTTGAATTCTCCAAGCTTTGTTAATGGATGAGCTCTTTCTTGTTTCTGTATTGTAAATTAGTGTACAGAGTTGGGCAGCAAGTCAAGTCAATACTAATAAAAAAATGTTTGCATCCAATTTTCCTACTGAAACTTAGTGCCCAAGCGAAGAGTAACTATAAAATGGTTTTTCATTGCAGCAGTCCTTGCATCCTGACCTCATCAAAACAATGGCAGAAGTGAAGCTGTATGGTTTTTGGCCGAGCCCTTTTAGCCACAGAGTCATATGGGCTCTGAAACTAAAAGGCGTGGAGTATGAATACATTGAAGAAGACCTCTCCAATAAGAGCGAATCGCTCTTGAAGTACAACCCAGTTCACAAGAAGACCCCAGTTCTTGTTCATGGTGACAAACCCATTGCCGAGTCTCTTGTTATTCTTGAATACATCGAAGAAACATGGCCTGAAAATCCATTGCTCCCCAAGGACCCTTACGAGAGAGCCATGGCTCGATTTTGGATCCAGTATGGAGTTGACACGGTGAGGGTGCCGATCTAATTACAACTCTCAATATCGTATATTTTTCATTCAACTGTTTCTCAATATCGTATTATTATTCAATTTAATAATCAGGCTTTCTGGTTATTTAGGCTGCTGCCCTTGGAGCATTCTACCATGGCAGCGGAGAAGAGCTCTTGAAGGCAGCTAAAGAACTGCTGGAGGGCCTGAAGATCTTAGAAGAGCAGGGTCTTGGAGATAAGAAGTTTTTTGGCGGTGAAAGTATGAATCTCGTAGACATCTCGTATGGAGTGTTGGGGTCTTTCCTTGCGGCCGTGGAAGAAGTAAAAGGTGTAAAAGTGCTGGAACCAAGCACTCTGCCTCGGTTGCATGCCTGGGCTAAGAATCTCGATGAACTCCCCGTGGTTAAAGAAAACATGCCTGCCTATGATAAGTTGCTGGCCTTTGTGACCGCCTCCATGAACAGACTAGCCAAGAACTAGCCTTTTGATGCTTTCGAATCCCAGTTCCATGCTTGTCTCGTCTTTCTTTCTCATGTATGCTTCCTGTTTCGTGTGCGCACGCTCGCGCGTGCAGACCTCGTATTTCTTGTGCTTATAATAATGGTGATGGAGTTTCGTTGATGTGAATGTTCTTGTATTTAAAATTATGGGTTCACCCACAAATTAATAATGGGCTTATCTTTAGCTTTTTTTTATTTTTTTAAAAAATAATCGTGTTATTATATGGGCTAACATTAAAAATAATTTTTTAAATTATTTTATATATTTTTTAACGAAAATTATTTTATAAAATAACTTCAACCATATTTTTAAATAAGTCATCATTCATTTTTAAATGTCTGACCCATTTATATAATTATAAATTTAATTTTCTAATTATAAGTTTTTTATTATAAAATTAAAAATGAAAAAGAAAAATAACTTGACTGTGTCTCTTTTCATTTCGTGTAAAATAACTTGTGTTTGGTGAATGTTTAAATTTTAAATGAAATTTTATTTTGAAACATATAGTGTGTCACTGTTTTGAAAATAATTATTTGATATTTGAAAATAATTGTTTGACTAAATTAGGGGTAGTTTGGTCTTTTAAAAGATATAAAAAAATAAAATTAAAAATATTAGGTGTCTTAGGTGAATGCTTGCATGTGGAGTAATGAACTTGATTAGTGATATGATGAAAAAAATACAATATCATGATGTCATAAACTCGGAAAAATAGTGGCATATCCATTGGGTTGGTGCTTGTATGACTGTTAGAGCAAGTCCAATGGGAGAGCCATCTTTAAGAGTCAAATCTGTAAAATAGCTTTCTTAAATAGTGTTTATATAGCTTTTTTGTTGATGTGTGCTTCAATGGTAAAAACTATTTTGGAGAGCCATTTTTTTAAATATTATTTTAAATATAGTTCAATTATTTTATATATAGTTTAATTATGCAATTAATAGGAGTAAATTATATAATTAAATAATTATTTCTAAAAAACCTTCCAATAATATAATTATTAATTTAATTTTTTACTTTCTTGTTGAGGTATTTTTAAATAAAAATAAAAATAAATATTTTTAATATATTTACATTATATATATATATATATATATATATATATATATATATATATATATATAAAATTCTGGAGCACACATGTTGCTCCAATTTTTGAAGCCAAAATTTTGGCTTCTTTGCATCAGAGCTGCTACAAGTAGCATGTCAAGCAATCAAAGCTAATTTTGGCTGTGTAAATGGCACTCCATTGGGATGCCAAAACTACTAAAATATTCATTTTTATTTATAGCTCCTATATAGCATTGTTGTTGTACTTGCTGTTAGTAGCCACAATCTAAGTTTTTTATTTCCTCGTTCTTTTGTATCTCGTGACTCAAGAGGTGCACGTTGGACAAGAAAAAATATACATCCTCCAGTTTGTTTTTTTTCATTTCAATTATAATCCTCATTTTTGATTAATTTGTTTTGTATTCTTTTTTATACTAATTTGTGTTTTAAATTCCATCCCTTTAGATTGAGTTTTCTTATATTTTTATATGAGACTTTGACTCTGGTTCTTTTAGTTGCTACTGGGTAATGCTCGCGCGATACGTTGGATTTTTTTTTATCTATGTAGAAAACTGATTGATTTTATATGTTTTGTATTTGATTATTTTAATATTTAATTATTAAAATTATCAATGATAAAATCTATTAAAAATAGTTTTTCTCCACAAAAAAGTAATTGAATGTTGTCATAACTAAAATATTTTCGATAAAATTTGTCTGAAAATTTGCTAAGAAGATGAAATGATTAATTACAAATTTGTTGTCGTGGATACCTTGGTTGAAAACACACAAAAAAGAAACACGGTAAAAAATAAAAAGTTGAGTTGGACACCCCGATTATAAAAAAAATCAGAAAATATGAAAAAAGGTTCTCGTTTATTAAAAGGAAAAAAAAAAAGGAAGGCATTCATACAAAAACAAAGCAAGGGGAAAGCATTTTTTTAAGAAAATCATTTGACTTGAAAATTTTAAAAATATACCGCATTATGATGCGGGCTGAATAAATAATTTTTATAATTGTTTGGATTAAAGGAACAAATAGGATTTGCCAATCAAAAATTAAAATATAATATTTATATATGCAAAATTAAATATAATAAAACAGATTACCACACCATATTATAAAAATAGCAACATCGAAGCCTGAAAATTATCAAATTATTTCGAGGAAAAATTATTTTGAGGAAAAAACTATTATTGTTATTAATTTTCAAATAATAAAAATTATCAAATTATTTCGAGGAAAAAACATGAAAATCAATTAAAAAAAGTAAGAAAGAAAAATAATAAAAATAATTCTTCTTCTTTTTATTCCTTTTCTTGTTGTTGTTGTTGTTATTGTGTTAAGAACGAAAAAATGAAAGATTAAAAAAATCTAAATAATTTTGACAAAAGATCAAAGAAAGAAATAAAATGAATAGAAAAAACATTAAAATTATTAGGTAAAAAAACATTAATCCAACTGAATAAATAAAAAAAATAATAGGAAGAGAAAATAAAAAAAATGAAATAAATAAAGAAATTAAAAAAATTAATTTCACGTTACAAATTGATATTTGAGTATGTATTAATTAGAAAATAAATTACAAATTCTAAATAGTAGTGTTTCAGTTGAACACTTGTTCTTTGAGTCTTAGCCCGAAAGTATAGGAAGGGCATGTAAATCTATTTTACATTCTATTTAATGGAGAAGACTCCCAAGAGGGAGGATATTCAGTTTTCAAATATTGACAACTCTCACGCCAAGAATTGGGCATACATATAGATAAAAAGGGGTAACTACTTTCACGCCAAGAATTGGGTGTAGATTAAAAAAAGGAAAAGAAAAAAACAAAATCAAATCGCGCACGAAAACCACTCGGTCACATCCATTACTTTGTCATTTCCACCATAAAAATTAGAAAAAGCATCTCTGTGTTAAAAAAAAATAAGGAACACATGCGTGCGCGAAGCACCATAACAAATTGCCAGTGAACAGTGACATTGAGTCTAGCGCTACAGTAACCAATTGATCCCTTTTAGATATATGTAATTTTTTTTTTTCATTTTCAACCCAACTTAATATGATTTGTTTTTTATGTTAAATATGATCCTTATTCTCTTAATTAGTATTTTGTTTTTTGATAGCATCCATTGAAATTTTATTTTATTTGATATCATAAGAGGTAGGCTAACGAGTTCTTTTATTCCTTTACTCGTTCCGACACTCATGAAAGGGAACATGACGAGCACCCGAGACTCAAAGATGGGCAATAAAGAGACAGAATCGACACCAAAAACCAACAATGGAGAAACACAATTATCAGTATCGCTGATAAACACTCAAAAACACAACAAAAGGGACTTGCTTATTATCAGTATCGCTGCTGCGATCAGGCAGATCCGGCCAATGCTTCTCTGTGATTCTTGAAGAGGGTAACCATCCAATCCCTATCTGCAAGGTTTTCTTTAATAACAGGGACTTGCTTGAAATTTTTAATCCATGCATGCAGGCGAGGGAACCTGTGGGCTTCAAATACTGCTCCTTCCCCTATCGCTTCTTCAATTATTTCCAACCCGTAAACAACAGAACCAAAGGCTATATCTGCTATCCCTATACTTTCTCCACCGAAAAATTTCTTCTCCCCAATCCCGTGTTCTTCTACTGTTTGCAACATTTCCTGGGTTTCCTTCCTTGTCTTCTCAAGTTCTTCACCTTTAGAACTAAACATTCTCCACACTGCTGTGCCCTGCAGCCAGAATTAATCATGACATTGATTACTAGAAACCAAACGGACTGCCAAAGAAAATGGATCTTAACAGGTCCGGTTTTATAGTATTGTAAGAGTTATGAAATGTACCTTATCGTCGGCAAATTTGACCCAGAAACGAGCCTGTGCTCTCTCGTAGGGGTCGTTAGGCAGCAATGGGTTTTGGGGCCACACCTCATCGATGTATTCGACAATAATCATGGACTCGCAAACTGGCTTGTCGCCATGGAGAAACACCGGGACCTTCTTGTGAACAGGGTTGTACTTGAGAAGCAGAGGACTCTTACTGGTGAGATCTTCTTCTATAATAAACTCATACGGAATAGCCTTCAATTTCAGAGCCCATATCACTCGGTGAACAAATGGACTGGGCAATGTTCCAAGCAGCTTCGGTTGTTCAGCCATGACTGCGAGGTATGTTGTGATTCTTCAATCTTCATCGTTACCTCCATCACTCTCCTTTATAGAGTTATTAACTTTCCTTTGAAATCGGTGATCTTTTGTTTTTTAAACATGTCGAAAAGTCTCAGTTAATCAGAGGCACAGAATACAGTCTTCGACAAAAGATAATACCCTCTCTCTATTCTTATTTTACGACGAAAGTTCTCGGAAGTTGCTCGATGCTATTAATGTTGACTTCATGTCTCTTCTGGATGTTGCTATATGATAGCCGTCATGGATGATGATATCAATGCTAATCAAGCATTAAAGTAATCTAAAAAAAAATTGAGGCAATTTTTTTTCTTCTCTTAAAAATCTCTTAAAAGAAACATGCTCTAAAAACCTGACTTATAATATTAAAGAGTAATTAAACTATATATTGAGATTTTATTTTGTAACTTAAATTTTAAAATATAATTTATATCATTTTATAATATTAAAGAGTAATTAAACTATATATTGAGATTTTATTTTGTAACTTAAATTTTTAGATTGAATTGGTTATTAAAAAAAGTCACTTAAATAATATATTATAAAATAATATAAATTATATTTTAAAATCTCAACTAAATTCATTTAATTGAATAATCTTTACTAATGGTTTCCTTGCATATAGATGTCTCTTGGGGTGAAATTAGATTTTAGAATAAACTAGTGACAAGGGAAGAATGAGGTTGGATATTTATGTATTTTTAAAGTGGTTTATATTTTAAAATATATTTTTTAAAAAAAATATTTTCAATATATATCTATATAAAAAAGAAGAAAATTTATGCTATTTTTCTAATTTTCCATTACTTTGCCAAGAAGAAAAGTCTACAATGATCAATATATTTTTCTAATTTTTCAAAGGAAGGAGAGAGATGCTCGCCAAATTGTCAAAGAACCATTTCACCTAAAAATTTAAACTGTTAGGTGAGATCTTATAATATTATTCATATAATTCTCTAACATACCCAATCAAGTGAAAAGTATTTGGGCTTGAAACTTGCATGTCAAAGAATCATCACTTAAAAAATTAAGTTGTTAAGTGAATACCCAGAATATGATTCATATTATTCTCTAACACAAATCATTTCAGGCTTACCACCATTACCGCTAGAAATTAAAGACAGCTACCTATAAGCTATTTACCTGAACAATCACCTTCAAAATCTTCAATAATATACTGTGTTCCTCATTTATCTTCTTATACTAATAACAAATGTTGCAGCCCATCCATGTGAAATATTTTTTCCCCTCAAATCTATGGTTCACTTTGGTATATTAAGAATGTTTCAACAGTCAAAAGATACTTAGCAGAAGGTTAACCAAAGAAAAAGGGCAGTCAGTCAGAGTAGGAACAGTTCATTTCTCTGCCTTTCCAATTTCTTAAATAATTAATATCCTGATAAAGATGTGAGATCTTGTAGCAGGCTCTACGAAAATCACATGGGTTCAATAAGTGATGCGTCTACAACTCCATGTCCACCACCTAATCCGAAGGCAAGCCCTGCATGTATAAATTCAAAGTCAAAATCCACCTCTTGTAGACTGGTCAATGTTTCTTGCACGGAAAACTAGCTGCATACTGTGACAAAACAAAAAAAATAACTAGCGGCATGTTGTGAATTCAGTGATATTCATTCTTTATCAAAACCCTGTTGTTCTGTTGGTGGCTTTAGCGGCGTTGTAGGTGACAGTGGTGGCCAGAGTTGGTCAGAAAATCAAAGAAACTGTGACAGTTGCAGTCATAGGGGAGGGAGGAAGGGGAGAAAATGGAGGAGATGATCGGCCTTGGGTTGATCCACAATTTAGAGGACACTTTTCTTCTTGTTGTGGGATGTGATGATCGGCAAAATTCAGTTGTTGGTTCAAAGATAACAATCCCAACCGTCGGCTCAAAGTAGGTATCATGAACTGTCAAATTTGACAATTATGGTAAGTTGTCTAAGCTGTCACTTTTGGAGCTGAATCCACATGTGTGTAGTGTCAATCAACTAAAATTGATCATATGCTAGTATAGTCAAGAATCATGGGATTGTTTTCGGGCAAGTTTTGTTAAATTTGATGAAAAATAAAGGCAGTAAATGCATTGCAAAGTTGGTGCCAAAACAATATTTTTTCGGTGAAAATTTAGGGATAAAAGCTGTTTTTTCACTACCCAAAAACTTTAATTTTCTTGTAAATTTATCTTTAATTTCAACCAATTGACTTGGTAAAAATTACATTTGGTATTCGCAAATTCCAATCTTCTCGATTTAACCCGAATTAGGTTCTCAAAACTTATTTTTTCACCGATTAAACCCTTATCAAAATTAATTTGATTAATTTACAATATAATTAAGTCTTTGCACTAAATTAAATCATTTAATTGAACCGTAAATTAATTCATAAACATAATTAAACTTTATTTTGACCCATGATTAAACCAAATTGAACTATTAAAATTATAATTATGTCTTTTATTTAAATCTGATATTAATCGACACCAAAAACCAGCGGTCCAGAACACTGAAAAACACACCACAGATCACATTATTATCAGAAAACACACCACAGATCACATTATTATCGCTTCTGCGATCAGGCAGACCCGACCAATGCTTCTCTGCGATTCTTGAAGAAGGTAACCATCCAATCCCTCTCTGGAAGGTTATCTTCAATTACAGGAACTTGCTTGAAATTTTTAATCCATGCATGCAGGCGAGGGAACCTGTCGGCTTCAAATACTGCTCCTTCCCCTACCGCTTCTTCAATGACTTCCAACCAGTAAACAACAGAGCCAAAGGCTATATCTGCTATCCCTATACTTTCTCCACCGAAAAATTTCTTCTCCCCAATCCCGTGTTCTTCTACTGTTTGCAACATTTCCTGGGTTTCCTTCATTGTCTTCTCAAGTTCTTCACCTTTAGAACGGAACATTCTCCACACTGATGTGGCCTGCAGCCAGAATCAATCATGACATTGATTACTAGAAACCAAACGGAGTACAGAAGAAAATTAATCTTAACAGATCCAGTTTTATAGTATTGTAAGAGTTATGAAATGTACCTTATCGTCGGCAAATTTGACCCAGAAACGAGCCTGTGCTCTCTCGTAGGGGTCCTTAGGCAGCAATGGGTTTTGGGGCCACACCTCATCGATGTATTCGACAATAATCATGGACTCGCAAACTGGCTTCTCGCCATGGAGAAACACCGGTATCTTCTTGTGAACAGGGTTGTACTTGAGAAGCAGAGGACTCTTATTGGTGAGATCTTCTTCTATAAACTCATACGGAATAGCCTTCAATTTGAGAGCCCATATCACTCGGTAAACAAATGGACTGGGCAATGCTCCAAGCAGCTTCGGTTGTTCAGCCATGATTGAAAGGTGTGTGGTGATTCTTCATCGTTACCTCCAGCACTCCTTTATAGAGTTGAATAATCTTGCTTGGGCAGCAATTTAACTTTCCAGTGAAATCGGTGATCTTTTGTTTTTTCCAACAAGTCGGAAAGTCTCGGTTAATTAAATGCATTAAATACAGTCTTCGAGAAAAGAGTTTTTCTTCCATGTTGATGTATTTGCTTACATAATCATCTCCATAAACAAATGTATTTATATAATAGAGTGGTCAAATGAAGATGTTGAAGATGCTAGAACATGATGTGATTAGATTAAATATACTCTATTTCTTTTCTTTCTGCTCAAGTTTAATCGTGTTTGGAGCTTAATTATGTTTTTAATTTCTGGGGAAAAAAGTTTGAATTTTCCTCTGTCTTTCTCTGTTCTTATTATCATGTAAGAAAAGAGACACAACAACGAAGATAATCAATCAAATATTAGGTAGTGAGCAGTGACGTGTCGCTTTGACGACGAAATGTTGACTTCTTGTCTCTTCTGGATGTTGCTGTATGATAGCCGTCATGGATGATGATATCAATGCTAAATTGCTAATGGCTGTTTGGATGGTAATTGAAATTGTTTTTTTTTAAGTATTTTTATTATTACTATTACAAAATATTTTTAATATTAGTATATCAAAAATAATTTAAAATAAAAAAAATATTATATATAAAAAACACTATTCAAGAAAATTACAATCACCCCTGCCTCTTTTGCCATGCACCTTGACAGCCAAGGCAGGCAAACAGAACTGGTTTACATAAACAGAACTGGTTTAGTATTGTGGTAATAACTAATAGTTACTTTTTAAATTGTTTTTTATTTAAAAGTGCATCAAAAATTTTATTTTTTTTAATATCAACACATTAAAATAATTTAAAAACACTAAGAAAATTAATTTGAGACAAGAAAATCAATTTTCTTAAATATTTATTTTCCATCGCAAAAACAAAAATACTTTAAAAATGTGGTTTATAATATTAAAGAATAATTAAATTATATATTAATATTTATCCAATAACTTTAATTTTTGGATCGAATCGATTATTTAACATAATATCCGATCATCATACAAGTTTTTAGTAGAAAAAATTCACTTAAGAAATACAAATTTATATTATTAAATAATATAAATTACATTTTAAAATCTCAACTAAATTCATTTAATAGCATAATCTTTAGTAAAAGTTATTGATGGTTTCCTTGCATGTATGTGACCAAAAAAGACGACTACGTCAGACTTTGGACATTGCTGGCGAATTCAGCTTTTGCTTGTTGGATACTATGTATTTTTATTTAAAAATATATTAAAATAATATATTTTTGCTTTTTAAAAATTATTTTTAATGTATATAAAAG